>JBAMBL010002587.1:0-14704 GCA_037043405.1 Drosophila subquinaria
AAAATAAAATTATGAAATAAAAATTAAATTTAAATTACTATTCAAAAAGCATAAAATAAGTCTTATTTTTCAACTTTTATAAAAAGACGTACTTGCCAACTTTTATTTTAAAAGCTGAAATTAAAAGTTTTTTCTGATATTTTATTTAATGACTAAACATAAAAATTGGTTTTGAATATCTTTTGAGCCAAGCTGTGTATTTTAAAAGTTAACTTGTAAATGATCTTACCATTAAGGTATATACTAATCGCACCCTTCGTGCTGCTTTCGTCACTAGCGCGGACTGCCGTCCGCAGTGATATCACCATCTGATACCCTTAACTTATCGATAGGTTTGATGGTAAACTTTCTTTATTTATTATCGGTTGTTTTTTTTATAAATGACAAAGAAATACAGTCGAATTTCCCTAACTCGAACTTCCATAAGTCGAATTTCTCCTTAACTCGAACAAAAATATTGGACCGTACTTCTGTAAGTCGAATTTTTCGTAAAAATCCCCAATAAAGTTTGAATTTTTTTTACGTTTCTGTTTTATGATTTTGTTACCGGTTCGTTTGGATATGTGATATTGATGTACATTAACATATGGATATGATATATGATAGAATATTGCATCAACAATTATTTATTAATTATATTAAAATGTTTATCGCTTAAAGAAATATTCAAACTTATTAGTAAAGGATTTGGATAGTGGACCAAAATAATTAAAGTGTCTAAAAAATAAAGTATCTCATCGAAAACAGTTTTAAATTTATTAAAAAATATTAAATTAATTATGATGTCATTTGAATCGGAAACTTCTTCTGTATACAGCAAAAGATCGAAAAAACCAATTTTTGAGAAAATTAACAGGTCTTGAACAAACTGGAATCCTTTTTTGTTAAAAATAGCAAGAAAAGTTTGCAATTTGAAATGTATTTATGAATGAATGAACTTGTAGTTTCTTTTAAAAAATTAAAAAAAGAAAGTCCCTAACTCGAAGTCTTCCTAACTCGAACTTTTTTCTTGGATAATGCGGACTCGAGTTAGGGAAGCTCGACTGTATATTTTATTTCTAAAATATAAGAGGTGAAATATTTAAAGTAATTGACTATCGAAACCGTCCAGAGAAGGCATCATCAGCCATAGTCAAGTAGATCGGTCGAAGATGTATTTAAATCCATACAAAAAAGGTTCCAGGATGAGTTGAATCGATAACTTGCCAGAGGGTTTCCAGCAAGAGAACAGTAGAATGATAAAGTATAAATAGTTATAATAAACCAATCTACAGAACTTAATTGGTATAAGTTCAAAGGCTGAGTAAACGAGCAGATTATTCAATTCGAGGGTATCTGTGATTCGTTCCCATTCCGAGTTGGATTTGACTGGCGTTGGTTGGTTGGTCGTTCATTTGCCACTTTGCAAAGGGTTGTTGAGCGTTTCTAATGTGATTGCACTAATGGGTCGAATTATAGACGCATTAGGGTAAATTAAAATCCTTGCCACAATGCGACCATGTCCACCCCCTCATGGGGGTTGTCCTTACGTAGCTCGGCTGCCAATAAAAAGGCAACTCACTTAGAGACAACGGCTTGACCCTCAGTCAAGTCCAACGTCCATCGACAGGGGACACGATTTTGGGGGATGGGAGGCTGACTTATGGGGTGGATTTGTGAGTGGACAATAGGCGATGGGGATGGTGGTGGGAATGGGGATGGCAATAAAGTTGTAGCGGCTGCATCAACAATGCCATTGTCGGATTGTCCTTTTGTGGTCAGGTGCAAGTGTTGCAGGTTTTTTCTCATTTTGTTTTTTCCTTTTTTTCCGTTCGTATTATTCAAATTGAAAAGGAAAAAATCCCCAACAGCTGTCAGCATTTCATTACAGATGGCGAGGGGCGGGGCAGGAGAAGTGGTTGGTGGGGCTTTACTTTGATTATGAAAATTCTGTGACCCGTGCACATTGACAATTGTCAAAGGATCTGGCGACAGGTGGATCAGGTGGCAACTAACTGACGGAGGCCGCGTGGTTTTGACACCTTTTTCCAGCTAAGGTTTCACCACATAATTTCCATTGTTATATGCCTCGCTTTTATATAAATATTGTCATTGTAATTTATATATTTGATTTGATGGGACAATTTTCATTTTATTTTAACTAAAAAGAATTTAAGTTACTACTTTTATCAGTATATTAATGTATTTATAATTTCTATAAAATTGAAAACTATGCCAAGTCTCGAAACTGCTCATATTGAACAATCCATGGTGTATATTATATTTAGCGAAGATTTAGGATATTAAGAAAAATCCATCTCTTTTTAAAAGAAACAGAGTAAGAGTAAATAAATATTATCAGAGCCCCCTTTTAAATTATTGAATATATATTCAATTATGGTTAATTGTTAATCTGTTTCAATAGATTATGAACAGCTGGAACATTTTAAATCAAATATATTTTTATTCATATTCGTTGTGAAAGTTCAATATTTACAGGCTAACCATCTGCTTGTCAAAGAATCAAACTCTGCCAATAGTCAGAATTGCAGAAGCATACTTGCAGGGTATCTGCTAGTCTAAGGTACGTGACGATGACAAAAGAAAGTTCGAGCTTTGTGAACTCCGTCTCCTCGAAATACATTAAAAATGTTTCCGTATAATACTTCAATACGTTGTGTGTAGTAATAAACATATCGATCCATTTGTGAAAACCGAATATAAATTTTGTAAATTTCACAATGTAAGCTGCAACCCTTGGACTATCAAAAATACTAAAAAATACCAGACAAGACTGTAAACGTTTTTGGCATTTTATTTCTTTGTTTCTTTTATTTATTTTGTAGTTTTAACCTAGCGTGACACGCATATTATTATATAAGTTATCTGTTTTTTGTATGCAGTTTTGATATTTACCTTATTTTTTGTACTATAAACATTGAAGCTGTAAACGTTTTCGGTATTTAATTTTATGTATTTCAGGTATTTACATTATTTTCTTATCATAAACATTGAAAAAAAGGAGCTAAAATATAAAAATAAAATATTATTTCATACATTTTTCAGATGGATCATTATCATTTGGTATTTTCACTATTTTCTTATCATAAATATTGAAAAAATAAGTTCAGCTATAAATTAAAATATTATTTCGTACATTTTTCAGATGGATCAAAAGATGAGTGCTGTTCTTTAAGTTGTTGATAAAATTCAACAATCATTTTTATTAAAAAAAAAGGAATCGTTTCAGTCCCTGGTTTGCGTTTTTATTTTTTATTTGGTTCAGCCATTTCCAATTTGCAATTATAACGCAATGCGATTGCGTGCACAAAATGACAAGCTTTTATGAAATCGCGATGGTTTCGAGACGACCAAGTGAAATGGCAGGTGTAGGCGGCAGCGAAGGGAAGGGAAGGGAAGGGAATGGAAAAGGATAAGGAAGGGGGAGGTGGAGAGGGAGAGGGGGTCTACGACTGGAGCATGAACACCCTTTAAATTATGATTTCATTTTGACGGCGTCGTCGACTAACGAGGAGGAGTCACAAGCTGAGGGGCGAAGGCGACGGAGGATAAGGATGAGAATCAGGAGGATAATGAGAACGGGAATGAGAATGAGAATGAGAGAAGTAGCACCCACATAAAGCTGTAGACGAGGGAGGCCGGAAATCAGGATGAACTCAAATTATACACATTTTATATGCAATGTTATGTTACCTTTTATTTTTTTTGTATTTTTATTACGGTTTCCCTTTTCATATTTAGTTGTTGTTGCCTTTTATCCAATTATGTTCATTAAATTGGCATTTGAAATGAGCTGAGGCAAACTAAGGATATTAAAGCTACTGCTGTTGTGCGGGGGATGGAGACAGGGACAGTGACAGGGAGAAGGGGTCTATTTTTTGGGGGTTGTAGCATAAACTACTTAATACTTATTTAATTTGAGCTCACGAGCTGATGCGAAATGCAGTCGAGTTGAAGTTGAATGTTGAATGCGTTCCCGCCAGCACAACTGTCATAAAAATCACGCAGCGGAAATTATTTTGTCACCATTTATAATTGCATTGTCACAGCAGCAGCAACAGCAACAACAGCAACAACAACAGCACGAGTAAATAGTAGTATTGTTGTTGTTGTTATTATTATGCTGATTGGAGGGTGTTGAAAGTAACACCCCGCACATTAAATCAAGTGGCTGCGGGCAACGTCATACATAAATTATTGAAAAATCATTCAGCAAATAAACCCAACGACAGTCGACAGTCGACGGTCGAGTCCAGAGTTCAGCTAGTGACTCTGAAGTTGGTATAAATAGAATCCACCACCAGCGGGTGAAAATGCCATAGGGATACTTACTTATGTACACATAGAAGGGAAGATGGAATGATTGACTGATTGAGCTGACTGACTGACAGTGCGTTGATTGAGACATATGTATGTACTATACACTACTAAATTACACACCCACAGGTGGAAATTAGTTGATTGAAACATTTTATTCATGCGATCAGCTGTGCAATTTATCTTGGCACAGATACTATATCACTGCGGACGGCAGTCCGCGCTAGTGACGAAAGCAGCACGAAGGGTGCGAAGGCGACTAGCATATATACACAGGAAGAATGGAAGATTTGCTATGACTGTCCGATCAGGTCGAGTTATATACCGATCGAAAGGTATCAACTTAACTTACAAATGTGCATACTAAGACTTTTAGAAACTCACCTGGTTCGTGAGATAAACAGGTGTAAGTGGGAGGGAAAAAATTTAAATTATTGGAGCTAATGGGGCCGTTGGAGCCTATTTGAATTTTTGTTGAATTTTTTAAAATTTTCATTAAAAATACGCGTCGAATGACACCTCGATCATCGAAATCGGACAACTGGTTCGAAAGATAATTAATTTTGAAATTTTTAGGGGCCTTCCGAAAATGAGATGAAAAGTCAGTCTGTTTGTTTGTTTGTTTGTTTGTTTGTTTGTTTGTTTGTTTGTTTGGATCAAATCGTTGATTTAGCTTAAAAGTTTGAATGAGGATTTGTTCCCGATCAAAAATCTAGAAACGTTTGTTCTACGACTTTTCCGAAAAATCGCTAGTTTAGCGGGAAATCGCTAAAAACCGCTAAAATTGAAACCCTTATAGCAGTCAAACGATAAAAGCTACAGATGCGATCTATATATCGTTGAAAAGGTATTTTGAAGGGCTGTTATGCATACCTTTTAAATTTTTTTCTAAAGTACACAGGTAAATTCCTACAGGTGAAATAAGGTATTTTCCCCCAAATTTTGGCGGTTTTTGAGAAAACGCCGCTAACGATTTTTTTTAAATTTCAATATTTTTTAGTTTGTAAAATTTTGCGTTTTTTAATATATGACACAAAAAATTTTACCGATAGGTTTGGAAGATATAACCTATTAACTGAATATATACGTTTTACTTTGAATTGGAATAGGCCAGCAGCAACAAAGTGTCACAGCAGCCAGTTTGTTTGTTTGGATCAAATCGTTAATTAAGCTTAAATGTTTGAATGAGGACTTGTTCCTGTTCAAAAATCTAGAAACGTTTGCTCTACGACTTTTTCGAAAAATCGCTAGTTTAGCGGGAAATCGCTAAAAACCGCTAAAATTGAAACCCCCATAGCATCCAAACGATAGAAGCTACAGATGCTATCTATAAACCGTTGAAAAGGTATTTCGAAGGGCTCTTAGGCACTGCTTGCAGCGTAATGGAAATTACCTGTTAGCTGAATATATACATTTTGCTTAGAGTGGGAATAGGACAGCAGCAGCAAAGTGTCATAGCACCCAGAGTTTAAGAGTGCTGGGAATGTGTGTTTGTAAAGGGGACCAGTGTTGCCAGACAATTTTTTTCAGCTTGTACAAACAATAATCAAAGTTGACAAAGCTATACTGTCAAAAAATATTGCAATTTCAAAATTTCTGATGTCTTATTCAAAAATTTCTGATATCCCATAAAAAAACCTCTTTACGAGGTAAAAGTCTAGTGACGAAAACCTTTTCATGCCCCAAAATTTCTGATATCCAATTTTGTGACGAATAATATTAAGTTTTACATATAAATTATTTAAAACAAAATTTTTGCATTCGGCACTGCGCAAAACAGTGAGTGAGTTTTATTTGGTATGAAGAATTGATACATTTTAGAGCAATGTGCCGAGTGCCAAAATGTTGTTTTAAATAATTTATATGTAAAACTTAATATTATTCGTCACAAAATTGGATATCAGAAATTTTGGGGCATGAAAAGGTTTTCGTCACTAGACTTTTACCTCGTAAAGAGGTTTTTTTTATGGTAATATTATACTTACATATATATAATACCGAAAATCAACACTGTACTCAATACTTTTATTCTTTTGATGAGATGTCTACCAATGCTAAATTTTGTAAGAAACAGCGATTTAAGCAAAATCACTTCCGTGAGTGAAAAATTGAAAAATAATTGTTGGAAAAGTTTTTTGACCGTCAGATATTCAGTTTTTACTGTTTAAAAAATGTATAACATTTTTCAGTAATTTATGAGAATTTTTTACGCACTCAGTTTAAAATTTAATATCATCAATAGATGTTGAATGTGAATCCTCACATGCTTTAATCATTTCCATAAATCATTTCCATTTTCTTATGTGCTTTATAGTATGATTAGTTTTTAAGGAGCATGAAAGTAAATCCCCATGAATTACAGACTTTCAAAAAGACACAATATCTTTTTAAAAGCTGTTGAATGAGAATTGATATCAGTTTTATCAATTTCCGAACCTCAACTTCTCACGCCGAAGCTAAATAGGAAATTGTTTCAGTAATTAGACAATAAAAGAGGATGAATTAACGTAATCATTAAAAATGATTTCATTACCTGTGAGAACACTTCTCCCCTTGACGAAAGTCCTGTTAACTGAAAGTCCCTTTGACGAAAGTGTTGAAATGAAAGTGTATACATTTTGTCAGTGTTGATTGCTTTGGCAATTTGCCCGCAGACTTCGTCTTGCCCACTGCCACATTGCGCATACGCCGGGTGCCCCTGGAAGCAGTTTAGATGTGTATTTGCACAGGCTGCAGGAAGGAATGGGGTGTATGGTGGTGTATGGGGTAAGGGTAGGGGGAGGTGACAGGGTTAGCCACAGCATCCAAATCCAATTAATTTCATTGCGCCTAAAAACTTTAAGCGCAAGCGTCGAAGCAAACCAAAAGCAACAGCTTCTTACTCTTCACCCTTCAAGCAACCCCTCTCTCTCTCTCTCTCTCACCCCTTGGCCAGGCTGTGGCTAATGGAAAGCAACGACTCCTGTTCGTCGTCAGTTCCGTTTCCGTTTGAACGACTCTCGACTTCGACCGGGTTCTATTTATTTGCAAATGCAACTTGTTCAATTTGACAGTTGTCGCTTGTAAATGTCACAGTTGAAAGGGGGCAACCCATTGGGGTGCAAGGGGCTTGCGGGGGGGTTGTAAAAGTTAGTGAAGCGTGCAAGTGTGAAAGGCTGTAACGAGGCATACTCGTATTGCGGATTGGATTTTGTGTAAATTTATTTATGTTAATTAGTTTCAATTTGATTTAATTTGCGTTCAAGCAGCTTCGCCAAAACGAAAATGAACTGACAATTAAAAGCACGTTAAAAACGCATTTAGCAAATGAACAGAGAAGCTGCAAGAGAGGGACGGAGAGAAAGAGGAAGAGAGAGAGAGAGAGAAAAGGGGGGATCCGTTTAAGCCGAAAACGCCTAATGACAGCTGCATTAATCCTGTGTGCTAACAAAGCGTTGAAGAAATCACTTTACCAGCGGCGGCAACGACTGGTCATAAAACGAGAGACAGACAGACAGACAGACAGACAGACAGACAGAGATAGAGAGGGAAAGAGTGGGACAGAGAGCGAGAGATGCTGTGAAGAGAAATGACAGGCGCAAAAGGAGACGCCGCCAAAATCAACGAAATGACAACGAGACACGCAAACAAATTGCAAATGATGCGACTTGACTTCGTAGAGCTGAGAGCTGGACGATTCTGACTTTGACTGCGACTGCGACTGAACCTCCGACTCCGACTCCAACTCCGACTTCGACGAAAAGTCTAATTTGTTGATAATTTGCGACCGCCGCCGCTGACCGCCAACGATGCCCCACGGCCACAGGCGTCGCGTCGCACAGTGACACCACGCCGTGGAGCAAACGACATTGCAAAAATCAAATCAAAAGTTTCACGAATTTAATAGCAAATTGTTCAACGATTACAAATATGCTACCTTTAATAAAATCTGATTTTTGGTTTAGAATATACACTACTCCGGCCAAATTAATAAGTACACTCTTTCTTTACTATAACAGCTATTGTACCATTAAGTTCCCATTGAAATATTCGAATTTTAAAAAAGTGAGCTTTCAAAACTTTTTTCCTCGATTTTTAAAAAAAAATGTTGAGATTCAAAAACATTCTCCAAACAATTTTAGGAGTGACTGCAAAAAAAAATTTTCAAAAATCTGTTCGCTTATATTTTTTTATAATTTTTTGAAAATTGCTTAACAGGCACTTATTCATCATTTTAATAAATAAGCTGCCTTTTAAAGTAATTTTCAAAAAATTATAAAAATATTAGCCAAAAAAATCTTTAAAATTTTTTTTTTACAGTCACTATTTGTTATTTTCATTTTACATACCTTACCTTACATATGTATACAGTAGACCTTGACGTTGTTCGATTTCTGTGTTAAAAATTAGGTACGGTTCGTTTTCAGGTATATAAAAATTAAGTAAACAATCGTAAAATTCTATTATTGATTGATGTATTTATTAAGTGTACTGTATTTTTACACTTTTGCTTTGAATTTCCATGAAATTAAGTGTCAAATTCAAGCTAAAGCTATTTCTGATCCCCCGAATATTTTGAAGAAAATAAAAAATAAGTTGATGGCTTAGTTAGTACTTCCTGAAATTTCTTGTTAGATTTTACTCCAATATTATTCTTTTTTTTTAAATAAAAATAATTTAAATAAAAGGAATAATTTTGGTTTTTAGAGCCTAAAAAGTATAATTCTAAAATTGTAAAAATAATTTTGTTTAGCTTCCTAAAATTGATAACTCATAAGTAATTATAATTGTTATAATTATTCTCATTTGGTTCAACAGATATGATTTTGGCAATGAAATACTCAAATGGCGCCACTGTGCGTCGGGTGGGAGAAGAGGGAGGAGATGGCGGAGAAGAGGGTGGAGAGGGGGACGCAATGCGTTTTGGGGCCAAGCGATACTTCCGCTAGCATAAATGGAAAATGGAAATACATGGAGGGTTGGCAGTGGCAACTGGCAACTTGGAACAGAACTTGCAACACTTGGCTGCACTTGTGTTTGGATTTATGATGCGTTGCTGCCGAGTTTGGCCAAGAGGCGCGATTTCACGACACCGAACAATTTGTGGATGAGCTCTCGGTCGCCCCCCTCCTTCCTGCCCCTTCCCTAGTTGGAGTTGCAGTTGCAGTTGCAGTTCCAGTTCCAGTTCCAGTTCCAGTTCCAACTCGAGTTGGGGTCATTGGATCAGTCGAAGTTGAAGTCAGGATCGGACAAGCGTTAAATCTAATTAAGTGGTTTTTAAGTGCTGCGCATGAACTGCGTCAGTCCAAAGGGAACGATGGAAATGGAACGCACTATACTACTAAGAATACCATAGTTGGTTAGCAAAACTGTGAGTTGTTACTAAATAAAACCTAATAAGTTAAAAATTTGTATGAAATTTAAGTGAAAATCAAGCGAAAGCGATTTCTGTGGCACCCCTAAATAACTTAAAATTTTACAATGTATAGAGTTGATTAGTGTGCTAGTCGCCTAAATGGGTAATGTCAATGGCATGTTATATCTAATTTAATAAAATAAAATAAAAAGAAAAATATACGGGGGGGTGCCACAGAAATCATGAGATTTGACGCACATTTGTATGAAATTCTCACTTTTTCAGGTGAAAGAGATTTCGGCGCACACAAGCGTTGCGGTTTTCATAGCTCGAGTCTCTCTCTAATTCTCTAATTTTCTTACATACTATTCTTCCGTAGCTCGCATGAATTTCTCCATAACTCGACAAAAGTGGAATTTTGACAGTTTGGAAATTTTTAATTTATGTTTTAGTTACCGGTCTGTTTGCATTTATATGTACATAACATAACATATGGAGATTCGGACCGAATCTTAATCGTTTTTTAATCGATTTGTTTAGTAATTATTTTGTCATTTTAGGAGGTTAATTTTAGTCATTTGAATCGGAGTTTAATTTTGTTATTATTTTCTTTTTTTTGTTATTAATTTGTTAAATAACATAAAAAATTGCTTGTGAAATTGCTATAGGAAAGATGTTCGTAATGTACTTCTTTCAGATTATTTAATGCACCAGCAAGTGTATTAAAATGTTTATCGCTTAAAGAAATATTCAAACTTATTAGTTAAGGAATTCGACAAAATAATTGAAGTGTCTAAAACAGGAAAACAGTTTTAAATTATTAAAAAATAGAATAAATTAATTATGATGTCATTTGAATCGGGAACTTCTTCTGGATACAGCAAAAAAATGAGAAAACCAATTTTTGAAAGACAACAAACTGGATTTTTTTTTTGTTAAAACAAGAAAAGTTTAATTTGAAATGTATTTCTTGAATGAAATTGTAGTTTCTAAAAAAAAAAAAAAAAAAAATCCCTAAGTTTTCCTTTTCCTTTGGATAGTGGTGATTTGAGTTTGGGAAGTTCGATCTGGCTTAGAAAATACCAATTTGGAAAAAACAAGCGGATACTCGTTACTTAATTAAATATATATAACCTATTTTCGATGCATACTTTTAGGCAGTTACATTGCTTAAGGATTTTAGCCAGCGATTACCATAGTTCCGTTTGGCCGATCTTGTTGATATTAGTGGATAATGGGAAGTGGAAAAGTGGAACTGTGAAAGTGTGGGAACAGTGAACTATGTTTTTTTTTTAACTAGAAGACATTCGATAACTTGGCAATTAGAATGGAATACGACGTGGCCAATAAACGCAGGACGACTTTGTTGTTTGTGTTATTTGTTTGTTTGTTCTTTCGAACAAAAAAGGAAAATCAGCAAAAAACAACAATGGTGGGGGGGGGGATGGGTGTAGATTTGTGTAGTAGCTGCTTGACATGTGACACCTTTTGTCAGCGAGTGTCAACGGGCACGCCCTTTGTTTGTTGCAGTTGTTGCTTTCGAGTTGGCTCGAAAGGCGCTTAAGAGCAAAGGATCCTGCCTGAATGCCTGAAATCCTGACGGCATCCTTGTCGACTTTTCAGGCAGTCTCTATGTGTGTGTGTGTGTGTGTGCGTATGTGTGTGTGTGTAAATAAATCCCAAATGCCACTTCACACTTAATTTGCTCATAATGCCCGGAGTAATCCTGTCTACAACGCAGGACACAATCCCCCCCCCCACTCTCCCATCTATCCATCTATCTCTGTCTCTAACTCTCTTTCCCACTCACTCTCCCTGCCCCTGTCCCTGCTAATATCCTGGCAATTACACTGACAACAATAATATTTGAAAATTGCATTAGCAACAAGAACGAGAATGAGGATGAGGATGAGGACAACCACCACCAGCAGCAGCAGCAGCAGCAGCCACCCCCTCTCTCTCCCTCCTGTCTGACGAGATTTTGTCTGGATTGGCCTGTCCTCGGATCTTATCAGCTTCTTCACATATGCTTCTGTCCCTGGCTCACTTAATACTCCTAATGTGACAAATTCATCCATCGACTTGATTTGAGTTGAATTTTGTTGAGTTGTCCTTTTCAAGTGACGCTCAAATTCACATCGCTGATAAGACTTAAAGCCCCGCTACCCACTACCCACTACCCTCCATCCTCTATCCTCTACCCCATCCCTCATCCCTCGTCCTCAATCCGCAATCCTCGTCCTGCTGCCCGTTGATTGCTTTCATAATTTGTTCGTGCGTTTTATTTATTATTTTCTGTTATCCTTTTTTTTCTCTCTCGTTCGTTCGTTCGTTCGTTCCTTCTCTTTAATTTTTTTTTCTTTTTGCCGCATTTTAATCTATCGGCCGTCGACAAATAGCTCAGATTGCTCAGATCGTTGCGATGCGATAGAGAATGACAACAAATGTTTTAATTTTCAGCGACAACTGTTTAAAAACTGTGGTGGAAAACCAACTCTCGGGAAGTTTTCAAACTGCCCTACGGACTCCAACTCTTGCTGTATCGAAACATGGAATATGTGCTCAAATTAGTTACGAATTAGACTGTCCAATTTTTATCTGCAATTTTTTCGTTTTCCACCTAAAGGGGCTTAGTTTTTCAAAATCGCTGAAACACGTGTCGAATTGTTAGATATTTGAAATTGTATTTAAATCGGTTAAAGATCGACAAAGAGTTTTAACTTCAAACTTTTAAGTATCAGTAGAGATACATTTAAGATAACTATCAAATTCAATTTTCTTAGAGGTTTCATTGGATTCATTGATCACATAGACAAAGACTGAAGTGCATATATATTCCTGATCAGGACGACGTCAGTCTATCTATCTGTTTCAATCTGTGATCGCAAACAACAAAATAACTTTTGCTTTTATTTTGTATTTTATTAATATTTTTTATTAAAAATCAACTCCAAAATTAAAGTTACTTCCTAATATTTTTTCATAAAACTTATAATCGTTGACAAACCACCTTTGACCTTGTCACTGACTAACTTTTGAGAAGTATTAAAGCAAAACTCAAAGTAGATTTTCACTTATTCTTTTTAAACATATTTTGCTGTAGCTTTTTTTAAATTTAATTTTAAAATTGAATTTTCCAGACATGACTTTTATGCTCTCCTAATATTTGACTTAAGATTGGGATTGGCGAAACCCTAACAAAGTTTTACGAATATTTTCAGAGTATTTATTTTAATTTTTCTGCCTGACGAGAGAAAATTAATAAATTGCGAGTCTTTGGCTTCAAAAAGGGGTACCACTTGATGAGGGGAGGGGATGGGGAAGGTGAAGGGGTGAGTGTGAGGGAAGCTCTGTTGTATTTGCATAAATATAACGGGGGATTGCATATAAATCTTCTATATGCTTTCTATTTAACTTTTACTAAAGACTTCCGACACATTTTCGAGCCGACTCGCGGTCCTCGATGCCAACGACGATGACGGCAACGTTGCTCAATTTGCGGCCCTTGGCAAGGCTGATGGGTTAAGGGGGCTGTGGAGGGGTTGTGGTGTGGTGGGGTGGGGTGGGACTACATATGACAATGCACCTGCCTGCAGTTACTTTCAACACCTACACACGTGTCTAGGGTTTGAGGAGGGTGCGATGGCGTGACTTGCCTCCATTTCATTGCGGCGCCTCAAGTGCCCAGCGTCGCGTCGCTGCCAACGTCGCCGTCGACGTCTGGGGCAGAATTGTCTGTGCGACGGGTTTGCCTGTTGGCCCGTTCGCTCGTTCGCCTGTTGCCCCCGGGGCTTGTAACTTATCTAAATGCACACAATTATTGAATATAATCGTTGCCACAAAACAAACAAACCGCACACACACATACACGCAAACACACACACACGCTGGTGAAATTTGCATGCCGCCTTTTAGGCGTTGCTGCGCTTCAGCTCCTTCGTGTCTGTGGCAACTAAATACTGTGAATCTCAAATCGCAGCGAATCTTGTTTACTCTTACTTTATATACTCTTGAGTGCAAATATTGCATTTAATGCTTAGCTTATTATTATTATTTTATTATTGAAATAGTACAAGTTGCAATAGAATGGCTGAATGTTCCGTACCGTCAATTTAAATTATGATATAAGATTAAATTTATATATGATAAAATATAAAATTATTTATATGCAGGAACCGTAACGTTTATAATTTTGAAAACATATAAATTATTTAATAAAATTTATTTGTTGATTTTCATCAAAATATTAAAATAAAACTGTTATATTTCGATAAAAAAATATATATAAATATATACACTACTGGCCAAATTAAAAAGTACACTCTTTCTTTTACTATAACAACACTCTTTCTTTTACTATAACAGCTATTGTAAGTCAAGTCTTAAAATTCGTCATTTTCATAAAATAAGTGCCTTTTAAGCAATTTTCAAAAAATTATAAAAAAATATAAGCGAAAAGATTTTTGAAAATTTTTTTTTGCAGTCGCTCCTAAAATTGTTTGAAGAATGTTTTTGCATTTTTTTAAAAAATCGAGGAAAAAAGTTTTGAAAGTTGACTTCTTTTAAAATTCGAATATTTCAATGGGTACTTAATGGGTTAAGGAAAGTTATGCATCATTCATATTTTAATTCAATTTATTTCTGAGTGCTTTAGGACCTTATGAACAGAGCTAGCCCATATGCGTTTTAAAATATTGACTCTTGACCAAATAAGGGACACCCTAATATATATATATATAATTAAAGTTATTTATCAAACTAAGCAAGTTTTTCATAAACTTCTTTGCAGAATCGGCATTCTATCATTGCAGTCAAACTTCGATATGACGAACTGAATTTGAAGATACCAATAATTTTTGAAGAATGCATGTGCTCAGAAAAATAAGGTGAAAAGGGAAAATAAAGACGATTCGGAAGGTCTGAAGAAAGTGCGAACTATTTTCACTTTAAAATAGTTTAAAATAATATAATAATTGTTTATATATTCATTGTCACAAATTTGTTATTAGAAAATATTATTATATTTATAAAATTTACAAAAAACGATTTCAA
>JBAMBL010002589.1:0-45113 GCA_037043405.1 Drosophila subquinaria
GTAATGGTGAAAAATGTAAGCTTATCCCAAAAAAATTTTGTATAAAATAATCTGAATTTTAGAACTAAGAAAAAAAGATCAACGATTGAAACATTTACGAATTTTTTTTTTTTTTTGTCATCTAGGGTCTTACACTTGTGTATAAAAAATTAAGTGCTTTTGGGTAATGGTTTAAACTGGCTGTTACCTTTTGTTATTATTGATAAAAAATGTTTTAATTTACTTTAATACTATAACTGTTCAGAATGCACATTCAGTTCATTCATAATTTTACTCATTTACTCAGCACACTCACTGGGGTATGTTTATTGATTTCACAGGGCGGACACAAGAAATCTATTAGCAGAGGGAAACAAAAACTATTTCATGCCTAAGGACACACCTGTGTCCTACTAGTAGCGTGCCTGCGAGCAAACTTTTTCCATTATTACGACGTTTTATGAGCAACAGAATTGCCCATTCTCGTTTAGTGGCTTTAAAAAGGCCATCCGAGGACTCCAGGTCCCGGGGAGGCCCGAGCTCAGTTCTATTTGCAGTGTCGGCCAAAGCTCTTTAATGGTTGTAGCAAATGTTGCCCAAAAAGTTTTCCATTATATTGGAATCTAATGTGACTATTAGTTTGGGTTGCGATTCCTGCTTCGATTTCTGCAACTTTGCATTGATTTGATGACACTTTGGGGGTTATTTTATTTGGCTAATAAACGCTCCCACCAATGGAACTTTGCGTGTCAAAAAGTTGTCTACACATTTCAACTCCTCCCTATGTGGGTGTCTGTTGAAATGTGTCGACAAACGAGGCCATTATGTTTGCAATTATCCAAATTGATTTTCTGATAGCGTTAAGGCAACCCATATTTAGACTTAAACTAATATTGTACATTTAGGCTCATATTTAATACATATTTAATTTGCTTTTCATTTGCAGGTAAGCTTACAATTGCATTCCCATCACAATCATTAAACACTTTGGGTAAGTCTTAAAGTAGACACCGTCAAGGTGGGCAGCCCCTCGGGTCTCAACTTCACACGCTGCACCGATTGAGCAGAAGCACCATAAATCATAAGACAACGCAAAAGATGCTAGGAAAAAAGCTCAAACACATCCGCTCGCGATTACAATGTTTGACGTCTAATTAGCGCAGAGACCTCAACAGCCATCAAGTTATAATGTCTCGTTTCTGGCTTAATGACCAGTCGGGCTTTTGTGGCTGACTAATTAACGTGCAACACAATTGAGTTGCATTTAGGTAAAATAGTGGCCTTGCACTTCATTCATATATAAAACTATAGAAACATTTTCATATTTTAAACATTAAGAGTTTCACTGTGCTTAAAATGTTGAACAACATGACAATACAGAAAATTACGTAATTTTTTATCAATTCTATAGTTAAATTTTTTTGTTAATAAAACAATTTATTTTTAATTAATAAATATATTATTAATTTAATAGTCATGATTGTTAAGCTATCCATGTGAAAGACTCTTTTCGATCTGAAACGAGTTAAAATTATCAATAAATTGGATGGATATATTTGTTTGGGCCGACAGTTTATTATTAAAATACCAAGCGATGGCTAATAAAAAGTCTCCTGTTGGCAGAGGGAGCTTGAGAAGCTGAGAAAAAATCCTTCTTTTATAGCGGGTCCCTATACAAATAAAGTTAGATGAAAATGGTAAGTTTCTGTTCGTTGTATTTGAAGCTTTCCAAAAGAGGGCATCTCATGTTTATAAAGTTGGTGAAATCTTTAAATAGATTGTAGATTACTAAGAAAACGGGACTCTTTTGAAAATTTTAACATTAATTCGTTCTGCATAAATCGGATGAAGCATTGTAGAATGTATATTAAAGGTGGCTCTGTAACGGCTTTCTGCCCGAATTCGACACTTGTATATCACAAATTGTGCTTTATTGTATGACTTACATATTGCATTTGTAAACTTAAATACAACAGCTTCCTTCAAAATACAAATTTAATAATGCAAAATACACAAAACTCACACCAAAGTTGATTTCTAAAAAATGGACAAAAGCAAATATCCCAAAACATAACAAATAGTATGGGTCATTTTAGCTTAAACGCAACTGTAAAAATGAAGGCTTTAACAATTAATTCGATTAGTGTCAATTCTAGCTAGTGTCAATACTAGTCGACGATTGAATGCCTTATATTAGTTTAATAGGCTAATTACACTGAGCACATCTACGGGGAACGCATGGGAATGATGGTAGATGTGAAACACCGATTCACATAGCCAACATCTAACATCTAACATCAATTTGTCACTTCACGTCAAAATTTTGTAAACAAATATGGAAAATTTTGCTCTTCATATAAAATGAGTTTTGATAAGAAATTGCCTAGGTTTGGTGGCATTCGACACAACCAACGAAATGGTCAAGATTGAGCAAAATGCAGACGACGGCGAAGAGGTCGACTTGTCGCTGACTGCTAATTTAAATAACATACACCAACTGTAAATCTTCGAATAAAAAAAATGAATTTAAAATTAAGCAAAATAGATATTTTTAAGTTGTTTATTTATTTAAGGTGAGTTGGGGGTCATTTTTACAAGTAAAGCCCATAATGCTCCTCGCGAAATTTGCGCTGCTCTTTCTTTACGTGCAGCCTCATCCAAACTATTTTAAGCTGCTCGGCTTGGCGCGCTTTGCTACTGGTGCTGCTCTGGTTTCGTGTTGGCTGGTGTTGGTACTGGTACTCCCCGCAGGCACCTCTAGATCAAACTCGATCGAGCCTTCCATATATTCCATGAAAACTGCAATAAGAGCTTTACTTGTACATTCTGTACGTACTAATATAATCAGTTACAAAAACTTACTGCAGATTTTCATAGTCGGCAAGTTTATTTCTGTGCGGACATCTATCTAACCACTAGGAGATCTGGTTTTCGAGCGTATGCGCCATTAATGTGGGACCTCTTGAGCGCTCCTCTTAGATCTCATATATTCTGCTAGAAATTCCTTTTCTGAGCTCTTTTAAGTAAAAGAAAGCCATCATATATTAGCGAAAATGATTTAAAACCTTTTTTAATTACATGATTCAGCCAATTCTCATTGTTTTTTTTGTTTTCCATTTGTTTTTGCCATTCATTTTAGTTGACATTGTTTACATTTTTCTACCGAATGGCAAATTTCTAGTGTTGCATTCAAAAAAAATCGGCTTGAAACCGATTAGAAACCTATGAAATAGGAACATCAGTAGGAGATGGTGGAACGGATGGGGAAATTTCGGCACGGGTAAAACTATAGGCACATCAAAAAATTTGATGGCAGATGTTAGATGTTGCTCAGTGTGAAAAGGCTATAAATCAGGGATTAAAACCGAAACGAATATCGGTTTCAGTTACGGTTTCGGTTATGTTCGCATTTAGGTTTTCGGTTATCGGTTACGGTAAATCTTGGAATAAAGGTTTCGTAACGGTGAACCGGTTTTTGCTTGTTTCGGTTTCGAAATACCGGTACAGTTTCGGTTCTCAAAAAAAAAAAAATTTTTTTTTTTTAATAATTCTAAAAGCGCATTACTTCTTCATTGTTTCATGCACATAATCTTTTTATCCATTTTTAGTATAAAAAATACTTTATGGGGTCTGCCATGTCTCTTTCTGCTAAACCATTATAGCCTTGTTGCACATATTCACGGGGATAATATATGCAATAACTTTATTTCCTTGTCAAAACAATTACTCGCCGTATTGTATGTTTATACTTTGGGTATATACATATGTACATACATGCATACATACATTTATGCATGCAAAGAGTAAAGAAAATTTCAATTGTCTTCTCCTTTTTTCGTGGTGACGATCGGCGATTCTTGCGCAGAGTGTGCAAGTGCGAGTGAGACAGCAAACAGTCCAAATCTTATGTCATATGCCGACACACATATGCGACTGCAGAAATACCCATTATATGTATTTCTACTTTCTTACATATGAATGTAAAATATGCGCATTTACAATAATACATAACAGCTCGTTATTTATGTACATGTGTATGTTAATGCTTATGTAATGAGCTAATAATTTGTTATAATATATTCGCAAATATACATATTTGGGCATAGGGTATTTTGTAGTCGCCTCTCGACTCGAATGATCTTAGTCATAATTTGTTTCGCCTGCTCGCCTAGAAAGAGCGCGCATCTACATACATATGTATGTATGTAGTATAATCGGTGTGAAGTCTTTGAAAAATGCATGGTACATAAATACATATGTATGTAGATGCGCGCTCTTTCGTTTGCCAGTTCGACGAAAACAGAAATGAATGCGAAATAATGAAAGAACATTCGAGTCGAGGCGACTACGAAATACCCTATGCCCAAATATGTATATTTGCGGATATATTATAACAAATTATTAGCTCATTACATAAGCATTAACATATGCACATAAATAACAAGCTGTTATGTATTATTAACATAAATAATTTTATGTAAATGCAGATATTTTACATACATACGTATGTATTTAAATATAAATAAATATAATGGGTATTTCTACAGTCGCATATTTGTGTCCGCATAAGAATGTGTGCCTGTAAATTTCGACTGTTTCTGTCTCACTCGCACTTGCACTCGACAAAACGCACAGAAGCGCCGATCGGCACCACGAAAAAAAGGAGGAGACAATTGAAATTTCGTTACTCTTTGCATGCATATGTATGTATGTATGTATGTACATATGTATATGGGATGAACTGGGCACGCTTGTATTGTTTTTGTAGCAAATTTTGCTCATTTGTATTTGAGAACATTTGACGCGGCGCGAGAGCATATGTATGTATGTACGTCTATGTTCATATGCATGTGTGTACTACACACAGCAGATTATTACAAAAACAAAATACACGCTGTGTGCGCCCATGCATGAAGCTCGAAGCTCGGCCGCATATTTCTAAGAAATCGCTGTGCATGTACACGAGTGATGCGTTCGTCAGCATAAGCTGATTTTATTCAACTCTTCGTTTCGTTGAGTGATTTAACACGAGCCAAAATTTAAACGCTCAGAAAGCTGAGTATGAACACGATTGATGTGCTCATCAGCATGAGTTGGTTTTTACTCAACGCTGTGTTTCGAACAGTGAGTGGAGTTGAGTAAGATTTGTGCGTATGAGGAAATCAAGAAAAATAGTGAATTTTGCAGCTCTCTGGTGGGTACATGCAGAAGACAATAAAATGCAGATAATTTTTGCAACTTGCTTTTATTCGTTTTTTTTTTTTTGCATGTATGGAAAACCGAAATGAACCTTTATAAATGAAACGGTTACTAAACGGTTATTTCGGTTTACAGAGTTTCGGTTTAAAGGTTTCGGTCAGACGAAAATTTTTTTTTTCGGTTACGGTTACAGTTACGGTCAAAAATTTCAATCGGTTTTTACCGGTTAAAGGTTACGGTTTCGGTTAGGGTTTTAATCCCTGGTTTAAATACATTTTGCATTGAATGAATAAAAATGTATACAAAATAATTGCATATTTTAGGGAGTTTATATTTTTTTTTTTTTAAATGGTAAGTTTTATTACATTTTTATATATTCTAACAACAAGTATTCTGCTACCATATGGCAGGTTAAGGGAGTTTATATAATTTTGGCGTCATCTAGCGGTCGTTTTTGTAGCAAATAACAAACGTACTTGGGAGTTAATATAATATTACATTAACGCAAGCTTGCAAAAAATTATTTGTTTAAAAATGAATAATGTTGAATTCGTAAATGTGTTAGTATATTTCTATCAAAATTGTCTTATTTTTATGGAACATATTATCTGGGGTGCCACAGAAATCTCTTTCACCTGAAAAATTACGTAAATTTCATACAAATGTACGTCAAATTCAAGTGAAAGAGATTTCTGTGGCACCCCAGTATATATGGCAATCAGAACTGCATTTTATATATGAAGCCTAAATGTATGCCATAAGAAAATGTAAAGTCAAAATGGAATTAACAGCTCTGTAGAAAACCGCATGTTAAATATAAACAGAGCAGAAAAGTATGAAACAGAAATTATTTTGCTAGCCTCAATAGGAATAACCAGTTCCATGACATCGAAATGTTAACTGTACATTTTAATGTTAAAGCCGCTGAAAAGTATGCAACAAAAAAGATAACAGCAATGTTATTGTGAGTGTGAGATAGCAGCAGTGTTGCCAACTCTGCGGGTCATGAAAAAGCTAAACTAACCTTTGAAAAAAGCTAGAAATAGATAAAAAAAATTGTTGGTAGCTAAAACAGACGCTAGAGTAGTAAAACGAAATTTTTATTAATTTAATCCAGTGTTTCAGCTTTAGGAATAGATGCAACAAACTGTACTTTGTTCGTATACTCAACTGTAATTGAAAAAATGTCTTCGAAGAAATTTTTGAAAATTTTTTGCTGACACTCTTAAAATGGTTTGAAGAATTTTATTGCATTAAAAATTTAAAAATTACAAGAATTCAAAATTTTCCATGGGTACTTAATGGATTAAAGAAATTTGTGTATCATTTAAACGGAGTTTGAATGAATAGAAGATTGAATTAAGAAATCTGCATCAAATCTTTTTTATCATACAAAAGTTTTACAAAGTTAGGGGGTATGAAGACATTAATGGACCATGTTTATATATTTTACTCGCGATCGATTCATAAATTGTAAAATACCTCGTTAGTGATGGTATAAGATGTTTTTTGCCATTCAAATGGAAAAAATACTACAAAATATTTTAGTGTGGTATCGTAAAGCATAAAAATACATGAAATCTCCAGATATTTTTAAAAAGCTAAAATTACGTCATTTTCGCTTGAAAAACAGCTATCATTCCTGCTACCCGCTATTTTACAATTTATCTCGCATTTGCCAGTTGCAACCCACTAAATCTATCGGGAAAATAGCTAAATTGACAACACTGTTATTAACAGTCTAAGCATAACAGTCTGAGTGAGCGTGCGCGCAGTTTGAGAGCGACAGTGAACGCGAACGGTTTGCACCTGTTGCCAGCGCGCTTTTTCATCGTCATTGTGTTGGATCGGGTCTCGGGGTCGATCACGCTTAATGTTGTCGTGCGCCAGATATGTCGTTTACCGTTGGTCTCCATAGTTGAGTGCCAAAGTTCATCAGAAGTAGCATAATTTCTACGACTTGGATAAATGAAAGCCCGCTAACGTAACGGCCAAACAATTCTTATAAATTTGATCGGTAAATGAATATCGCTTGGGCCTGATCTTGCGGCAGTGGAGTGTTGTGAAAAACAGCCAAAGGATACGCAAAGACATTGCGTTGTTTACGCCTTTGTCAAGTTAAAAGCTAATCCAGTTATCGAGATCGATACGATTCATAAAGTTGCATAAACTGCCTAGTCGCGGCATGGATAAGCCGATGTCCCAAGGCAAAGTGTTAAAGGTGCGTCGTCCGGGCATTGTCTACATTGTCAACAAGTGTGATACACAAACACCAGCAACAACAACACACAATTCTCTTAAAATATTACATTTAAAGCAAATGAAATTCGAGACTGATTTGGAATGCCAAGCACAGGCGTCGGCTCGGCTGGCTTAACGATATTTTTTTGTTTCTATCCATTACCCAGAATCGAGGGATCATTATGAAATGTTGTGCTTCTTTCGGTTTTAAGCGCCTTCTTCATTTCGTCATTGTGTGTGCGCTGGGCAAATGAATAACTTAGGCAACGAACTTGACGTTTTATATTACCACACAGCCCAACAACCAACAGCATCAAGTTAATGACATTCATAAAGCCATGCACATTATGCGCACTTTATTTGATTTATTTTGAAGCGTTAAATTTGAAATCATCTTGCGAACTTTCACCAGCTGCAAATGAAGTCATAACCAAATAAGTTTACGAGCTGGACAGGCTATAGCATGGCTCCATAAAACGATAAGACAACCAAATACCAACTAAAACTATTCACTAAGCATGCAGTCCATCCATATACGAATAAGAGGAGTTTGCAAACACAAAAAATTTGATTATTACGACGGCTTTCTCTGGATCTTGATCCAATTACGCGACGAAAAAGCAAACTCCCACAGCCAACTCGATCTGAACAGAGTCATGTACTTGTTGGCCAGGCAGCTGCCGAATGCAATGACATGGCTAACTTGGTTGCAATGTGTCAACAATGGCTTGTTAGCCCAGCAGCCATTGCCAATTGACATGTGTGTACTCGGTGCTCTCTGTGTGTGGGCTGTAGCGAAACATGTAAAGACTCGGAACACCTCATTGACATGGACTGGGCACCAGACCAACAGCAAGTCCAAGACAGCCAAATGGTAAAATCAACTCTGTTATTTGCGTGTGGGCGCTGAGTAAATTATCTGTGATTTCTAATTGCCTGACATGCCAATTAATGTGCTTTTGGCCATTGGCAATTGCCAATAGTTTTATTGGGTTAAATGGCAAAGCGCTTGACAACACATTTTCTGAGAGAGTGTAAAAGCTAATGCCATACATTCCCTATGCAAAGTGCAACAGCAACAATAGCAACGGCAGCAACAACAACAACTGCCGCAGCAGACGCTGCTTATTGAGCAACAACTTGAGGCAGGTGGCACGTCCGCCCGCCTAAGTGAGTGCGGCAGTCACCCAAGCCGAAACGCCTTAATTAAAACTGGCAACTGTGGATGCTACCATTTTCTTCTGGCTGCAAACTTTTTAATTAAAAGCAGACACAACAGCAACACCAATAGTGGCAACAGTAGCAGCATCTTGGTGTCTATTTGATTGACAAGCGGAACCCGTAACGGCAGGGGAGGGCTGCTGCCTCGGCTATCGCCTAGATACGGGTTAATTGTGTCCATTTAGTAAGGCGACGCCAATAGAGGAAAGTGCCAAGGCGGCTGGCCTGCAATTTGCGGCCATATTTTATGCGGCCGCACATTGATTACGCACCAACAGCATCAGTACCAACAACAACAGTAACAACTTTGTTGTTTGGCATTTTGGTTTTGGTCTGCGCTTAATTTAGAAATTCTTTGCGGCAAATGTTTTCGCTTTGTCGATAATTATGCAGCTGCTGCCGCTGCAGCCGGCGGCAACTGAAAACTGTTTTTTATGGCGGCGATCATTGGCTTTGGCTTTGGCTTTAAGCTGCCACAACTGGTCGGTTGGCAGCCAATTATGGCTGGCGATCGACTTTCTCCGCTTCAGCACCCTCACTTGGTTGCTTAACCCCAATTGCAACCTAGGCAGCTGTGTTAATTTGTTAGTTTCACGCAATTGAGAGATAACGCGAAGCGTGAAAAATCTATGGCATTAAACAGCCTCAACAGATTTATTATTTGACGCCTAACAATCACTATTGAATCGGAATGATGTTTGAATCTCTACAGCTGACCATAATTTTAGCATAACAAAGCACGAGTTCCTCGATTGAAAACGCGGGGTGTTAGAAAAGAGTATATGAATGAATGCTATGCTGTGTGTGGAGTGGGTCAACAACCGTTTAACAGCAACGCGTCGATTATGTAGCATCGTCATCAAGTTCGCTGCCTTTTGTTTTTAGCCATCGCATTCCCTTAACAAATATTTTGTATGTATAAAATCTTTTTAAAAATTCTTCGCAACTATAAATGTTATAACGCATTAATCATTTACATATCAAAATTGTTATAGCCAACATATATGCCTTTTTTGGCACTAATTGAGCCAAGTTTTTGGCGTGGCTATCGCAGACAACACATGCAATTAGCCAAATATTGTGTTGTCTTTTGCGTTGTTAGAATTGATGCCATTGTTGTTGGTTTTTGGTAGCGAATCTCATAAAAACAACTTTGCCAAGTCATAAATCATATAGAAAGGCCAAAAACTGCTCGTAAATTAATTAGGCAACATTACGACTATTTAAATGAGGAAGTTGTATCTTATGACCGCTAATGATGCCCCACTCCGAGCTGAGCTGAACTGAATTGAGTCGAGTCGAGTTGTGTTAAGCTGCTGAGAATGGGCGCAAATTTCTAGCTCGATGATAAATGATAGTGCAGTCAGCTTGAAGAAGTTGCCGTTGCTTCAATTGATCAGCCTGACCAGGCATGTATCATCATCATCATCGTCATAGTCATGATCATCACGATCATCATCATCATTGATGAGTCGAGTGCAATTGTATCTGTCAAGCTGTCAGCTTGTGTTAGCGTGCAAATCATCTTTCAAATAGATAACAACTGGTTCACAAACATCGCTCTGGGCGGCTTGTGCCGATTTTTCAGCAAAACGTAAATAGATCTCCACAAATCTGGACAAATTTGTAAATGGAGCAGACGTGGCTCGGTGCATGTTTTGCATTTTGATTGCATTTGACATTCAACACGGATGCGCGCAGCTTCAGCAGATAAGACTTGCCAGCCTTTTAATTAAAGCACATGCAACGACAGCGACAACATCACCAACTAAAACAACAAAAACAATTCCAATCCCAATCGCATTTGCAACAACGCCCACGCTGAAGTAGAGCTTGAGCTCGCTAAAAGTGTGACTTTCATTTGGTTTTGCATTTCCCTTTGCCATGTTTTTAAAGCAATTAAATTCCCGATCAAGTGACTGAAAATTTATTTAAAAGGCAATCAATTTGCCAGACACAAAGCGTTTTGCACTCTGCTACAACTTAATGACCAACTTGGGGTGCTCCAGCCATTAGCAGAGGCGTTAGATTATTATCAGTCCAATAAAATATGAGCCAAAAGCAACAACACGGGCTAGACAATCTAGACAATGGCTCATTAGAGCGATCAAGTCGGAAACTAGTTTGGCCAGCTAAAAGCATTTTTCGGGCCTAAGATTAAGACTAAGCTGGAGCCCAAGACTAAACTGTGTTATTAGAATTTCCACCACAACAACAGACAACGAGAGAGTTGGGCACACTTAAATTATAGTTCAAGCAGCGCTGCCACATAAAATATACAAACAAGTTAATCCATTAGCGGGCGCGGTTGTCGTCTTCATCTTGATCTTCTCCTTCCACCGCTGACGATCTCTTCTGGCAACAATCTAGCTGAGAGTACAGTTAAGTTATAACTGGAAAATCGTACATTGTAGCGCCTGTTATTAAATACATATTTCTCTTTGTACTCATGGCATTCATTCATGGCATTCGTATGGTAATATCGAATATGTGTCAGCTGCCATTCCATTCCATTCCATTTGAGACCCCATCAGCTTCCCCAGTTTTGACTTTGATCCACGCTCCAGCCTCTACCGTATACAATTATGAAATTTACAGTTTTATGAGTATATTCGAATGCCGACAGAGGTCGAGGCTAAATGAGTTGTCATGTCTGTGGCTTTCTAAGCCGATAACTAAACTTGCAGCTTGTGGCATTGTCTGCCATTGAAAATGAGAGATTTTCTGATAACACAATTTGAGCAAAGATAAGTGAGGCTTTCTAGGCCGCCACTTCACATGCTAAGAATTCAACTTTGCGGTTAGGATTTGTTGTTTGTTGCTCGTTCCTTGCCTTTTTTTTGATGTGGCTTCTGTTTGTTTGCGTTGGCTGTCGGCCATGTTTCGTGTGGGCGTCCGAGACAACAACAGCAACAAAAGGGCGTTATTAGTTCAAAGTCGTGAAAAGGCGTGGGCTTCAAATGTTTTAGGTTGTTAGATGTCCTAAATAAAAGAGACAGAGAGAGAGAGAGAGACTTAGATTTCCGGCTTACTGTAACGATCTTCCACTGATAGACATATAATATAGCTACTGATATTTCCGGTCTCAGTTAACTAGCTAATCGTCTGCCACAGTTTGGCATCATTACAAAACATGTCTAAAAGTAAACCAAGACAAAGCAATTGACTTTTTAACCTGCATTGCTACAAATTAAGCGCTGCACTTACAGAAATATGCATAAATAAAAATAAAATTAATTGCCTGTCTGCATTTTCCACGCATTTTCTGCGCAAGGTAAAAACCGCCGCGAGCTGAAAAAACTTGAGACCTGACAAATGTTTCATTGCTGTGCGCAAATCACAGCAAAAACAGCAATTGTAATAATAATAATAAAAGTACAGAATAATAAAAGGCACAATAAAACTAGTCGGCAATTGCAGCTGGGGATTGATGGCAGCGCCGCCAGTGAAGATGGCAGCAATAAAGCAAAAACTTGGTAACAACTTCTGCCAATTTGAGCTTAATTACTCTCTATCATTCCCTCTTACTCTCCGGCAGGGCTGACTGTCAAAATTAAGTCTCATTGCAAATGCAAATTCCTGCATTGCTCATGCAACGACAACAGCAGCAGCAATATTGACAGCAGCAACATCGATTCCAATCAATTAGTTGGCTGTTGCCGGCCATTGGGTCAACTCACTTAACATAAACTATCGTATTTTATTGATAAATTATGCGCTGACTATCGCGACACCGATCGCGTCGCTTACACATGTCCGTCCATCTAGTATCAATAAATACTAACGGTGCATGCAGTCTCTTTACCTCTCCCTCTTTCCCTGTTTCATATACAAGCAGACACACACTCTCAGCTTCCCATCAATCTGATCGACAACGCCATTGCCATTGCCATCGCCATCGCCGGAAGTCTTTGTGCGGCAAACGCTCAAGTCTTTTGGTTTTTTGTTTGTCTGCTGAGAAGATCGCAAAGCACTCGACTCCATTTAGTTGGGCCTCCATGTGGCCCGACTGGGCTAAAACAGCTCGATCATTATGTTGGTAACACATTGCATTCAACTTTCTTACCGGATATATGATGCCCAATATTATTTTATTTAATTTTCTTTTTATTTTTTACCACAAACTGCGATTTTCTCTGAAAGGTATTTCACATTCGGCATGAAAAAAAAGTCGCTCACAAACGCCAGAAAATATTTATTATTATGTGTTTCCTTTTTTGAATTATCACCGATTACATTTCATACGAAAATCTATTCTTTGCTCGAGATTCTGTTCAATGTATGTATATAAGGCCAACCTGGTATCAGTTTGATTATTGCATCAGTTTAAAAGATTTATGAAATAATTCTCAAAGACATTTTGAGAAATTGATTTTTAAAAAGATTGGATTAAGTATTGAAATTTCAAAATGTTTCAGCATTCATCATTTGTAAATTTGATACTGAAAACAGTCGAGCAAATTTGTATTTCCTAATCAAACCAACTGAGTATTCGTTATTCGAACAGATCATAATAAACTTAAAAGATCATAATAAGTTCTTGAAGCGTATCAGTGCTTCGATGCAAGGTGTGGCATAAGTTTTCCTGGAGTTGCAAGTTTTTATGATTATTGTGTGATCGCGTTTTAATCGCATGCAATTCAACGGAGCTGAGAGACTGGGACTGACTGACTGTGAGCTTTAGTGGCACATGTGAAAGATGTTGGAAATGCCCAAGTGCGGCATTTCTTTGGGAGTCATTGGCAGTGGACGGGGGGTTGTTGCTGGCTCCTTGAACTGGTTTACTAGCCACCACTCACTTACCATGCTAATCACACCCGCTGCAGAAACTGTTGGAGGTGCTGCTGTTGGTTCGTTCTCTAACTGCGAATCTGACTGCCCACATTCACATCGCGTGCTGCGGTTTTCTTTGGTTTTCCACAGCACTGTTCTTGTTGTTATAGTTGTTGTTGCGGTAAGTGCAGTTGTTTGGCTGGAAATCATCTTCATTTTCTGTTTTACCGGAAGCCAAATGCCAGTTTCTGGTTTGTTTATGTAGGCGTCGTCCAGTTATGATTGCATTTGTTCTTCTTTTTGTTGTTTGTAATTCAATTAAGTGCACGTATGCAGCTATTACGCGTGCAATTGTGTGTGTGTGTGTGTGTTTGTATTTGTTAACTTGGTTAGCTGAGTTTGTTTCAATGCAATTAAGTCACAGCCAGATTCCAAGCAGAAGTTGATTTCTTTGTTTTGCTTTGAGTTGTTGTATTGTACTCGGTTGATGGGCAATTGTATGTCAAACTCTTTTCACATTTCCAATTCACACACATCTTACACACACTGTGCGGCACTCGATGTTATTGTTGTTGCTCCTGCTGCTGCTGCATTCATAACTCGCAGCTAATGCCAATAATATGAGCTGGATCCATTAGTCGCCTGGACAACGCCTTCTTTGCTGATGGCTCAAAAAGAGACTAAGAGCACTAAGCGTAAAGCGGCTTAATGCACACGCTAACACACACACACACTCGCACGCAAATACATATAAAGCTGGCTGACAGTTGCTAAGCTGCAATTGCTGCCAAGACTTTGGCCAGCACTCAAAGTGGCCGCCAATGCAACTTATGGGATGCTGTTGCTGATGCTTCTGATGCTGATGATGATGATGATGAAGATGAAGTTATTATTATCTGACAAGGGCATCGCCGTACTGCAATCGCCATTGCATGGTAGACTGACTGCATTGGCCGCACTTAGCGAAGAGTTATCCAGCAGCAACAGCAGCAACAACTCTGCAACAGCAGCAGCTACGTGGTTGCTATCTTTATTAGAGGCGTGACTAATCGCCCTCTACCCTACCTCCGTCTAGTGGTAAACGTGTACACTTTGCTATTTGCGAAGCAAAGCCATCATTATTAGCCGACTCCGCTGCAGTTTTCGATGTGTAAACGGCGGCAATGTCTGCAAATTTGATTAGCTTCAACTGCAGGCAACAACGATCGATTGCTTCCGTGTGCAACTTCAACTTTAACTGCAACTTCAACTGCAACTGCAACTAGAACTCAATATCAAGCAAAGGTTCGAGTTGTTGTTTTCCATTTATCTGACAGCAGGCGATGCTATCGATGCAAACTGGAAAGTGTTAGATTCTCTTTTGCCGTATCTGATGCCACTTCTTTGTTCTCGGCCAAGTCTCTTGCATACCAAATGAGCCTTTGAATTCGAAAGTCCACTATAGATAAAGACTCGTAGTCGATCGATCAAAGTTGCATTCATTTTCCATTTCAGCTGTGTGAAAGTGGAAAAAGCTCTTAATAAATTGTGGTGCTGGCAATTAGCGTGGTATTTGTGTATCGGTTGACAACTTGAGACAATGTGGACTATAAATTTTCAACGGAAAAGAAAGCAATAAAAATTTAAGTTCATTTTTTGCCATGCAGTGCAACAACAAAGATAACAAAAAACATTAAAATTTATTAACCAAAACGAAATTAACCAAAAAATAAACTGAAAAAGAAAAAAAAGAATGCTAACAAGCAGTAAGCAGAGACACTGAACCGCTGAAAATAATTACAAGTCAAGAACAATAATAATAAGCAGCACTGGCAACATGACCAGCCTGTCAGCAGCAGCAACTACTGCAGCAGCAGCAGCAACAGCAACAACTACTGCTGCTGCAACGACAGGCAACCTGGAGCCGGCGGTGGTGCCACGTACCGCCAATTTGCTGGCATGCAAACAATGGTGGCGCGTCTGCTTCTTGTATGGGGACCAGCAGAAATATTATCGACAGCTCTATAGCAAGGCGGCTGCCCAGCGACTGGCGGCCAGTGGCAGCGCCAACGAGGCTAATCATGAAAATGACAATGCCAGCAGCAACAACAACAATAACTGCCAATTGACGGGAACGGTCGATGACTACGATACGGTTGGCTTCGGCACTGGCGATTGTGATTTTATCGCAGCGCAATTAGATGCCAGCGAAGATGCGGACGATGGCATCGATCTGGGCGATAGCAACCAGCAAACAACAGCCTGCAACAACAACAGCAACATCAGCAAAAAGCGAATGGCGATTGCGGCGGCAACAGCGAATCGTCCGTTGTTTCCCGCCAAATGCGAAGCATCGGCAACGACGCCAAGGCGAAGCAAAAAGTTGCTGCGATCGCTGCGTGCTCATGTCAAGGGCGAAGGAAAGCAGAAAGAGTCAAAGCAGGAGCAGCAACAACTGAAAAAGCCTCAGGATGAGCCAACGCAGCGCAATGCAAAGGTGACTGTGCTCGACGATCCCTTTCTCTTCGGAATCGATGCGGATCACCTGGGAGATCTGGTCAGGGGCAAGCACTACAACACAGTGGATGCCACGGAGCATATTGCTAAGTATTATACGCAGCAATTGGAGGCGCAGCTCATGTCCATGGAATCGGCGGAATCGGCGTGCACGGCACAGGTGCTGGAGATCATTGAGCAGTCGGAGGAGGAGCTCTTGGACGAGCCGACGCCAGCGCTGCCACCAAAACAGAAGCAACAGCGCGCCGCACCGCCGCCTCCCGCACGCACTGCGCCCGCGGTGCTGCCCCCGTCCCCTTCGGAGGCTCTGCAGCCGTTAACCGCCAGCGATCTCAAATTTCTAAACTTGAGCTTGCGCCAGCGAAGTTTGCCACGCAGCATGAAGCCGTTTAAGGATCCGCATGATATCAGTTTCACTTTCAATGAACTGGACAGCTCCCTTGCCATCTCCGACTCCACTTTGACTCAACAACAGCCGGAAGTGGCTGTCGGCAATGGTGAAGAGGCCATAGGAGCAAGAGCAGGAGCAAGAGTTGGAGTAGCTATCGCATCTTCACAGCAGGAGAAAAATGAGTGAGTAACTTTTGCTGATCATTTGTCAGATGCAATTTCGCTTTAGACCCGTGCGCTGACAATTTAAATGCATAACTTTTCAAGTGGTTTGCTGCTGCTGCTGCTGTTGCTCCTGTTGGTGGTGTTGGTGCTGTGCCCTGTGCAAATAATGATTGATTACCCGGCAGCAGCAGCGACAGCAGCAACAACTTGTTGCGCAAGTTGGCAGCCAAAAGTCAATGAACACACATTGCGTGTTCTGCTTCGCTTAGCGTCGCATCGAAACCGCAAACTGCACGCATAACAGCAGCAGCAGCGACAGCAACGCACAACAGCAACAGCAAGAGCGAGAGCAACAACTTGTTCTCTATAGGCTGCCTGAAATTGAAACCACTGCGAGACGCTTGACTGTTGTTGGTCTGTTGTCTCTTGTCTCCTGTCTGTTGACTGTTTGCTTGGATGGCTGACTTTCTGGCCGGTTTTGCTTGTTTATTGAGCGCGGTTGCTGTGCATGCGCATCACTCACAGCACCAACTGAGCGACAGCAGCAGCGACAATGGCGTTTCATTCTCAAGTTACGCATACGCCGCCTTTTTCAGCAGCAGCAACATCAACAACAACAACAATATCAACAATAACAACAACTGCCAAAGTGTGATTTACCAGTTCCTTTGTCTAGCGCGGCTCGCTTTACATAAACATGAGCAGCAGTTGCTGTTGTCGCTGTCGCTGTTGCTGCCGCTGTTATTGCTGTTGTTGTGGCTGTTATGGCTCATGTCATGATTGTGCATAATGCCATGCAAATATCGTTGCCCTAAGTTATTGTGTTTGTGCAGCACGCAGCTTATGAAATATGGGCGCTGCCCAGGACTGTCCAGAGCCTGGCCAGGTTCAAAATGAGGGCCTGGTTCGCTGGGCCAGTCAAGTATTTCATTCAGCATTTGAGGAGCGAAGCAAGCTGCAATTGTTTTCAGTGTCATGACATTTCCTTTTTGGCCGCAGTCGAGCGCAAAAATATTGCATACATATTCTGAGCAGACTTTTCTATCGTCTTTATCTACTATGATTTACAATGCATGCAAAAACAAAAGACTCAGGCAACGAACTTGAGCCAAACTTAATATATGCATGCTGAAAGGGGCAAACTTAAAGCTAATCTAGCAGAATGCACAACAGAAAAACACAACTCAATTAGCTGCCGTTGCCATTGCTGCTCGTGTGAGCAGCTTGAACTGAGCAAGGCATTTAAATTATGGGGCACAGGAGACAGTGCCAAATCAATGCATTTCAAATTGGCTGCCAACAGAAAAGGTACCTCTAAACGCAGCTAGTACTAAACGCACTCAAAGCATAATTAATAATAATAACAGACGCCGTTTTGATGTGGCCTGACAGGCAACTGCCAGCAGCAGAAAAGTCAGAATCGGGCTGTGAATTTCAGTAGCTGCTGCTGCTGCCATTTGCCACACGCGAACAAGCAAATTAGCCGCGGGCGGACTGTCTGACTAGTTGCTTGGCTCAGTGAGTTAACTGATCAGATTTGGCAGTGGCATTTGCGAGTAACTCGATGCTGCCACCAGTTTTAATGCATTCACTGATATACGGGGCATTTTAATTGCTGGCAATGCCACAGCAACTGCTGTTGCTGCAGCGACTGTTAATGAAGTTATTAAAAAATTGCCAGCCAATCATTTAAGCTGCGCACTCGAATCTCCAAACTCCAAGACCAACTCCAGCTTGATCTTAAAGTCGTCGACGCCATCGTCTCGTTCTTCTTAATGGCTTCAGGTTTTCCTGAAATTGCCGCAGTCGCATCCACATTCTATTCGTACCTTGCAATGAAGCTGTGCTCAGCTCGTGTCTAAGCATTCAATTCAATCTTAACTACCATCGACAGTTGCATAAATCGTTGGCTTTACTTCGTCGTCTTCGTCGGCTTAAGCCAACTAACTCCTCATACCATGCATTTTACGACATGTTGGCTACCTTTTTTTAAATGACAAAACTTATGTCTCCGGCCGTCAGAGTTGGCTCAAAACATTATTAGCTTAAAGCCAAGTCTTTAGTGCTTAGAAAGAAATTCTCTTAGCAATTAATGAGATGTACTTCAAGAGAAGAACTAATGTTGTAAATGTTTTCTCATAATGTTAACTTTATTAACATTTTATAGGGAAATTACAAAGCCAAACTCGGAGGTCAATACGAGTCTAAATACCTTAGAGCTTTTCTGGAAATTCTCACATGGTTTCTAAAATATCTAAAAATTCTCAATTCAAATTTGTAGCTTTACAATGGAGATACTCATTGAAGGTATGACTTTCGAGAAACCTTTTAATTTCTTTATATACCAATTTAATTCCAGAATAAAAATAATATCTACAACATAATGAAAATGATAGAAGTCAAAGTCGTATAATGAATAAATTATTTACTCGATCGCAACTGCATTCGCTTGTTGGGCCTTATCAATCGCAGATCGGCATAAATTTGCAACGGCAAGAGAGTTATTTGTCACTGCAAACGCCTCTCTACATTCATATTGACTTTGTTTTTAATTAACAAAGCCATTAAGGGCACTCGGGCGAATGGCTGTGGATGTCGAACAACTGCTTCAACAGTAGAGACAAGAGATAGGAGCCAAGGGAGAAATGCCCAGAGACAAGAGTTCCACTGGCACATTTGTGCTTGGGCCAAATGCGACTGACAAATGAGTTTGGGGCGTTACTGAGGCATTTCTGTGACTTGGCAATGTTGCACAGTGATGCAGTGATGCTGCTTCATCCATTGCAGATGCAACTTAATTACAATAACAAAACGCAACAAATCTTGTGAGTGTGCATGCAACTTGTATGGCTTGCCAGACAATTGGCCAAGTTGCCCAGTTGCTAGTTGCCAAGTGCCATTTGCAGCACAGGCTGTGGCAGTGCCACAAACTGAAACTAAGACTGAGGTAGACGGCGCCACTCAAGTGAGGGAGAAGCAAATAGAGCGAGAGAAAGAGAGAGGGAGATGGAACAACAAGTGAAGCCGTCTCGTGATTTATTTATGCAAAGCGATAAAATATGATTTTGTTTTTGTCGCTCTGCCGGAGTAATGTGAAAATAAGACAGGCCATTAAAGTCATTTTTTCGAAATGTTTCTTCGTAATTCTCCTTCTCCCTCTTATTCTCTCTCTCTCTCTCTCTGTCTCTTTTTCTCTCTGTCTCTCTCTCTCTTTTCTTCTTATGTGCATATTCGTCATGCTAATTACACAGCAAAGAGAGGCGAAGCGAGGGGAGGCACAACAATTGCGTCGCATATTAATTGTGTATTTTGTTAAACGCGATTTGGAGCTGCGATAATGGCCATAAGTAACTTGGGCCTTTGCGCGTTGAAGCATTTTTCAAGCGCTTAAGCAGCTGTCAAAGTGTCAGAGAGTCATGTCCAATTGCCAGAGATATCGTAGCGAGGCTCAAAAGAAATTGAAATCAGTTAAGAAATCCGAAATCCGTGTAGAATTTGGCTTTTTGCCAACTCACGATACATTTTGTTTGGCTTCAACATGTCTGCGCCCACGTCAAATCAATTGGCCATGGCTACTCAGACAGAGAGAGGGAGAGAGAAAGAGGGATAGAGCGAAAGAAAGAGAGACAGACAGAGAAGTGCGTATTTTGGCATTATGCAGATGTGGCTTTGCCTTTTGTTGCCAAAAAGTTGACAGTTGAATGACAGTACGATCTGTAACCTTTTGTTGGTATGGCCATTGTTTGGGCCAACAGACAACATTCCGATATTCCAGCCAGCAGCTTGTTGGCGCATATTAAGAGGCAGCAAATCACTTAATGCATTTCTCGCTAATTAATTAAACATTTAACGCATACACACGCACAAGATGCAGGCAATAAATTTATTGCTGATAGGCGGGCAGCTGGTGGAAAATATTTGCAAAAAGGAGAGAGAAAGAAAGGAAAACCGCGCGTAATTTTCATTGACAGCTTCACTTTGGCGAGGCCTTTGCTGGCTTTGCATTTAAATTGCCTGCATGGCACTCGACGAGCCACTTACTTAGTGGCAGTGGCACTGGTTGTGAGGCAAGTTGACTACAACAGAGGGACGATCTCCCCGATCGTCGATCCCCTGCAAATAGCATTAACACTCTTTGCATTCCTGCCTCGTTAGCTGTTGAGCTTGCTGCTGCTGCTGCTGCAAGTGGTCACTATAGGGGATAGAGACTGTTTCTGGTTTAGTTGCAAGTGTGGCAAGTTGCAAGCCGGTGAGTTTCCAATCATGATAAGCATTTTTGGGGCCGGCAAACACACAGCCCGACAACATGTTGCGCTTTATCATTGTTTATACGAGTATGCATTTGATATGATGTCGACCTTATCAAGTTGCCACTCGTAATAGCCACAATTCGAAGACGAGTACGACTTTGACTACGAGTACGTGTACCGTTAGCACTGGCTGCCCCTTAAATTGCCAATCATGGTCGAGTCAGTCGGTCCTTGAGGAGTCTCTCTGCCATTAAGAATGTCATGCACTCATAAAAGCAATTAGCAGCTAATTATTTGCCATGCTTAGTTGGTTGCAAGTTGTCAACATGCCACAAAACTACAGTTAGCCACCAAGTTCAAGTCGAAGTTACCGTTCAGTTTGTCAACAGTTGCCAAAAGTTCTTGCTTAATTTTTGAGCTTGTTGTCGCCGTGTGTTGTTGCAACCAGAACTGCAACAGCAAAAAGCAAAAACAACAACGACAACAACTTTCCACAGACAACGTTGCGCAGTTGGAGTTCAATATCAAAGACGCTTCCATGCTGCGTAGGCAGCAGATTCTCCTACTGCTCTGCTCTGCTTTGACTCAGTTTGGTTTTGTTAATGGCCAAGAAATTAGATTCCGATTGCAGTTGGCCATAAATCAAAGCGTGCAACTTGCACTCTGGGAAAAAGGCGCAGCAAAGCGGCTTTCTGTAAATCATATTACGGTTAATTTGTGAACAGTTTTGTTAAGAAGCGTTGCACATAAATCATCCTCAGCCATGCCGCAATCTCTGCCTCTGGGGTGGACATGTTTAGCGTCTGGATATGTCATTAATAATTGAAGTGGATTCCATAAGCCAAATGGTGGCAAGTATAGCCTTATCAAATGACTTATCGGCCTTCTATGTTGAAATTAAGTTGGAGTTAATAACTCGGTTGATATTAATAGCCATCGTATGTTTTATTTTCCCACATCTAGCCCCAAGAAATGTTCAATCTTTTCGACCTTCAATCGTACACACGATTCAATAGGCAAACTATTAAAAAGTCTTAGTAACTATCATGTTGTTAGCAACAATTCAAGGTCTACATATACGACTATGAATACGAGTGCGAGTACTCACAGCATGGAAACTTGAACGTTTCCCGAACGATTATGTGCTTGTGTCTTTGCTTACATATTTTGGAGTGCCAAAGCAGGAATAAATATCAATCAATGCCATTTTGCTGTACAAACAGCAACTACGTAACAAAAACTCAAAAGATGAGCTAAAAAACAAAAACAAAAAGAAGACGAACGGCAAAAAGTTAACGGATATACGGATGGGCCAAGCGTCGGAATAATTATGGTCAAAAACAAAATTGAGCATAATCACCACGCACTGAGGAAACATTAATGTATAAAAATCGAAGCAGCCGCATAATTTATAATGGCCAAACGAAGCGAAGACAAAAAAGAGAAGGAAGAGACGAAGACGCAGACGCAGACAGCGACGAAGATAAAAGGCATAAAAAGCAAAGACACGGCTTCAATTAAAACTACGAGAGGAGATGATAAAACAAGTTCATAGACCAAAGACAACGACCGATCGAATGCTGTTGGTGGTTGCCGTGGGCCAGCCTGAATGTTGACTTGGACTTGGACTTGGCCGCCACACACACAGCCAGAAAGAGAGAGAGAGACAGAGAGAGAGAGAGAGAGAGAGATAGAGAGAGGGACTGAGCAGAACAGTCAATCAGTGGGCGACTCGAAACAAATGCGTTTCAATTTTGATGAATTTACAGTGAGTTAAAAATTAATTAGAACTTGTCGGGAGCAGCAACTTGCTCGTTGAAAAGGTAAAAATAATAGTCTGAATCAATTACCATGGCTTACATTATTGGCCGTTATGTCAGCAACGCTCTATTGCCTGCATTTAGCGCGCCAAATTTGCATTGATGGTGCAATTTTAGACCGATGAACGAGCCAGGCCAAGGCGAAGGCAAACCCGAGTCAAACTGAGCTCAACCACGTTTCCATGCATTTTCCGGCAGAATTCTGAAACCAGCTTTGTTTCCAGCTAACACTCTGGGTACTGAAGAGACCCAGCTTTCAACTTGTTGTCGTTGTTGCTGTTGTTGTTATTGCTGTTGTTGTTTGTGGCAACTTAGGCTGAAGCTTAAGTTGAAGTGTTGGGGCATCTTTTGCTTCGATGTTTGCCGCACAACACACACACACACTCGCACACAAGCAGAGACAGTTGGAAAATTACTGGCATAGTTGTTGCTGTTGCAGCAGCTGTGAAAATTTGCACGCTCTGAAAACAATTTTCGTTGCCGTTAGCAGAGCACAACAAAGCGCAAGGCAACACTGCAAAATGTTGCAGCAACATTTTTGCCGCCTCGAAAATGTTGACGTTACCCAGGAACGACACGAGGGAACTTCTCGTACATTAATTGGTCAGCTTTGTTACCGAAAGATAAGCAAACAATTTGTTCTCCTGCCACATGCCTCCGGTCTCTGGTCTCTATTCTGGCCTGGGAGCAACAAGTTCGTCTGCTCGTTTTGGGGTGGCTGCAACATGGGCTTTGGCTTTGGTGTGAAAATTGCCAGGGATTCGAACAAATTATGCAATTATTTTGCTTATGCGCGACTTTCTAAATTGAACATACAAATTAACAGGCTTGCATTTACAGTTAGTCGTTTAATTGATTTCTATTTGTGTTCATGTTCATTTCGCAGCTTGCTGCAATTAGTGCCACTTGGCGTATGCGCAATAAATGCTGTGTCTGACCACACGCAACAGCAGCTTCAGTCAAAGTCTGAGTCTCCGTCTGAGTCCCAATCCCAATCCCAGGCCCAGCATCATCATCTGCCTCAGCATGGGACACAACAGGCTCGCAGACATTCTTAATCAACTGTTAGCTGCTACAAACAAACAAACAAACCAACATCAACAGCAACAGCAACAGCAACAACAACAACAACTTGGAATGTTTGCCAGAGAACGTAGTACGAGTAGATGCCAAAGTCAATAAAAATGTCAACACGCCAAATGTCATGTTGACAAGGCAGACAGCCGCAGTGCCAGAGTTGGAATACGACTATCGCTGCCGCCAGACACAATGCACACCAGCTGGGATCGGGCTGCTTGCGGCTGAAAGAGGAGCCAAAGGGGCTGGGGGCATGTTGCAAGTTGTACGTGTGTTCTCCATGTTCGCCATAAAGTTTACGGCAATTTTTATTGTCAATTCAAAAATCGTTTATGACAATCGCACTAGTTGGGTGCTTGCTTGCCAGTTGGGTTTTAATAAAGCTTTGCCACTTGCAGTTGCTGTTGTTGTTGTTGTTCTTTCAACATACGAGTACATACCCTGGAATGTAGTTCAATTATGAGAAATATGCATACAAGTTAATTATAATGATTTAATTAGGCTTAACGCGATGTTATTGTCGTTGATGTTAAAAATTAAGATAAAAGGGGATATGAAAATAAAATAAATAGAAAGATAGAAAATTAGTTGTTTCAGTTTATTATTTTATTTTCATTTCATTAATATAAGAAACTTACATACAATTCAATTCTTAAATCAAACCCCATATAAATACCCTACTTGAGACGGGGTATCTTTGAGTCAACCTAAAAATTCACTGCAGCTGTGAAACAATAAAAGCCAACAATTTCTGACAAAAAGGGAATGAGTCGAAAAGGAACCTGGGCAATAATTGTTGTGTCGCAGCAACATCGTAAAACTTACTAAACAAGTCTCACCGGTGAAATTCCAGGACATACGGTTAGTGGCATTTAAGGGACCACCTGTCGGTCTATCGTTGAATCGTTGGCAGTTGGTAGTTGCTCTACGGGTTCATAGTTGGGCCAGAGATATGGAAAATATTTGTAGCTAACAGTGGAAACTTTCGCTTTGTTTGAAGCTCAGCATTAACCTAAATTTGTGGCCTAGCTAGCAAATGACTCAGAAACCACACAGACTGACTGACTGACGGTCTGACGGGCTGACTGACAGCAACAATTGTTACTTGGCTTTTCTGTTTTCTGTCTCTGGCCAGGCATTGAGACGTCCATCGCTTAAAAGCAGCAACTTGAGTTGAGGTTGCAATTTGTCAACGCGCTCGCTGTGCCGTATATAATGATCATTAATTTAGATGCCAGCCAGCAGATAAGCAGCCCAGCTAAATATAGTTCGAGCAAGCAAAGTGATCTTCAGGCTGAAGCCATAATGGAGATGGTGAGTGCTTAAGCCATATATATAGTTGCCACACTTGACACGGTCGTGCTGGGGCAGCTGCAAGAAGTTGAAGTGTTGCGATGTGGCGATGTTGCGGTTATCAATGGCAACGCTTTGAACTAGTTTTAGGGCCCGAAAGCATTGGGCCTAGAGAAATCAACGGCATGTATCGGCCAAGTGAGAAACCAGTTTTATTTTTATTTTATTTTTTATTTTTTTGGTTCAACGACTGCCAAAGTGAGCCTCGGCCTGAAATTGAGCCCGAACCCTTCTTCTCGTCCGACTTCGTCAAGTTTGGTTAATGCAAAAGCAAACATTGGCAACAGCTGCCCGCAGGCAATGCCCGCATTCATTGTGTTGTGTAGTTTTATATGCGAGTTTGTATCTCAAGGGTGTTCTTTGTATGCTAGTGTTGCCATGGCCAGACAGCAGCGAAATGTTGCAGCAAAATGTTGCAGCAACATTGCTGCGAATTGTGCGTTTGCTAATGCTAAGCATCTGCCTTTTAGCCATTTCCACTTTCCATTTTCAATGGCAATTCGAGTCGAGTCGAGTTGGCTTAATGGCTTAATAAACCTGGCCAACAACACTGGGCAACACAGCAGAAGCACACGCGCAAACCAAATTGAAACTTGCCACAATTGCTGGCAATTTTACGCAATTCGTTGCAGTCAACAATAAATTTGTAAATTGCGAAAATGCCGCGCGAATGAAAAGAAATGCAGGTCGCCAACGGCCCGGCTCAGTCCTGGTTTTAGCCTGGCCCGCACAGCGGCCCCAGCTGACCGCACAATAAATTCAAAAGACTTCAATGTTCAGCTATCCTCTCATTTTCCAATGCAACAAATTTGTGTTTAGGCACAGTTTCTGCACTGCCATTTGGTTCGCTTTTCATTTGTGAATAGAGTTGAACAGAGTCAGTCCCCAGTTGCAGTCTGTAGTCGGCAATCGGCGGTCGGCAGTCGACAGTCTCCCAATCGCAATTCCTATGCCAGAGTGCCGCCAGCCGTTTGTTTGGCTTGTAATTTGAGTTTGAATGCGGCTGATTTGACAGCAGCCAACACTTTTGGTCCCCGTCCTCGTCGTTGGCATCTGTCTCCAGCTGTGATTGTGCCTGCGACTGCGACTGCAACTGGGACTGGGACTGTGACTTGGACTGGGATAGAGACTGGAACTGAAACTGCACGTGCAATGTTTTCCCCTTTTCGGCAATCCCACGCCTGCAACTCGACGCCACGCATTCTTGGCCCCCGACCATTGAGTTTTGCGCTTTAAAAATGCAAATGTCGACGCTCTATAAAACAATGGAAAAACTACATTTCAGTCGGGCTTACTGGCAGTTAAAAGCCAAAATCTGTGTAATTAATTGCTGGCAAACCGCAGAGCAACCGCCTCACACAATATTGACACATCAGCAACTACAGAGTCAGCGGACTAGAAATGGAATTGCAATCGCTAAAGCGGATACGGAAATGGATGCGGATGCCGATGCGAATGCGAATGTGAATGCGGGATCTGAAAGGGGGAGAGACAAAAAGAATGTACAAAAAGAATTCGCATGGCCCGAAAAACAACAAAAGGGCGGCCACATTGTTTTGATAAAACGCCCGCATGAACACACACACACACAAACACACACACACGCACAGTAACTCACAAATGCACTCACACATTCACAAATAAATAAATGTCGAGAGAGTCAGAGTCAGAGGCGGTTACGCCCACACCCACTCGAGTAGAGTTACAGTTACAAATGCGCAGGCAATGCAAAGTTATCCTTTGACAACAACAACAACAACAACAATGGCATGAAATGGTGCATGTCGCCGTGGATGCCACCACATGAGCTGCGTATACGCTACAATTGAAATATGCATATGTTTTTTTATTTATTTAATAACACGACTAAGTGCAGTCGCTAAAATTAAATGAAATATTGACAAATTGAACTGAAAGTGAAATATATATATTGAAGTAATAATAAAAGTAATATATATAAGTGGTATGCAAAAAATTATAATTGTTGCAACTTTTGTTGGAAACCCAGTAAAACCCAATGAGATCAATAAAATAATGTTTAAGGTAAAAGATCAGTGAAATGGTGAAACTATATAAAAACAGCTTAGGCCCATCTTACAGCCCAGTGAGATCAGAAATTTACCGAAAGTAATTAAAAAAAAGAAGCTTCAATAAGAATGAAAGAGATTAGATGCAATTAAAGATACGATGTGATTGCGAAGATATTTAACTATTAATATAAAGAATAAAAGCGTTAGCTTTGACTATGCTAGTTGAAAGAATTAAAATCTGTTATATTTTGTATTTAAAAATTGTTAGTACATCATTTTTATTTTAAAATAATTAAATTAATTTAATTTAATTAAAATAATTTGTTTCGGCTACATTCATTGAAAAATATTTAAAAAAAAAATAACGCATTACATGTGTAGTGAAAAAGTCAAAAATACAGCAGATAAAGTTGCAGCGTATTTAGGGCGTTTGCTAGGATAACAATGTCAGGCAACAACAAAATGACAAACAGCGACAGCCCAAGGGCCCGGAAAGCAGACAACAGCAAAACACACGAATATATGACGAACAGCAACAATAACAACAGCATCAACAACAACAATAGAGCTGTCGATTTGTTTGGAATCCTCTGAAGCATTGTATTTTTTATGACGTTTCGCAGCATCAAAAAACAACAATCCTTTTTTAGCGGCACAAAAAAACACATAAAAAATTAACATTGACAGCTTGTTCAAATGAAACCCCACAAAAAGGAATCATTAAAAAAAAATACGAATAGGAAGTGCAAAACCGCATAAATCCAACCCAGCGAATTACAAAGGAATAAAAATAACAAAGCACAAAAAAAACAGAGAAAAACACATTGTATGTGGTTTTTATTACATTAAAAATATGATTTGCCAGTGTCCGATGCGAGCTTAAACAATTTGTGGTGCCCTTGTGGTGCTTCAAACAATTTCTCAGGCCAACAAGTGAACCTTTAACCCGACATGGCACATCGGAAATATTTTAATTAAGTTTAAATTAGCCACGCCACAAAACACCAATAACTAAACATTTCCCCTCTGCTTTCTCCGCTACCATCAGCCGAACTCCGTTGACGCAGATATCGTATCTGCAGAAGATCCCCACTTTGCCGCGCCACTTCTCGCCCAGCCAGAGCCAGGGCCAGGGAGGAACATTGCCTCTCCCGTTGCCGCCACCTCTGGCCAACTTGAGTCTGCCCAGCAGCTCGTCGGCGAGCGCGTTGTATGGAGCACAGAATGCGGGATGCATGTTGCCGACATCGCCGTTGCCGCTGCAACGCCATCAGCAATTCTTACCGCCGCATCATCAGCAGCTGCCAGTGCAGCTGCCTCCTGGACCCAATGCAGGATCCACACAGTATTCGCCCGCTGCCTCGGGCTGCTCCTCCAACTCCAAGTACTCGAATTCTTCGTTGAAGCAATCACAGCTGGCACATGGTCATATACATCCACACGCACATCAGCAGCATCATGGCCACCATCAGCTGTCACCGGCGCTATCGACGCCCTCGCCGCCATCGCTGCTCCATCATCCAGCGGGCCCTGTCGGCAGTCCATGCTCCATTTCTGGCCGGTCCACACATGGATATGCAGCGACAGTCGCACTCGGACGATGACAGCGGCTGTGCGCTTGAGGAGTACACCTGGGTGCCGCCTGGCTTGCGACCAGATCAGGTGAGTCTCTTAATCCGAACAGCGAACTGTCCCCAGGGCCAGAGCCAGACAACGATTTCATGATCTCTGATTGCTGATGCTTGATTTGTGGCCAACGATAAGAGGCCCAAAGCAGCGACTCCACTTGGCTCGTTGTGCGTTACTTTGGCCACGGCATGCCCAGGGCCAGCTGTAAATAAATACGCAATACAAGGCCATAAATCAGTCAGTCAGTCAGTCAGGCGTTGCCTCGGATCGCATTTTAGTGTTTGATAGCAAACGAAACTCTCTGACTCCTCTCTCACTCTCTTCTTTCTCTCTCTCTCGGCCACGATTATGACTGCATCTTCTGTTAAATCTTTCTCTGGTCTGCCTGCATATTTCGAATTAGATTGTGCTAATGAAACTCAAGTCGAAACAACTACCTCCCACTCGGTTGCAGCTGCTTTTCGCTTCTAGCCATTTTTCAATGCGACTTTTATGGCCAATTCAACAAAAAACTGCTACCATTTGGACCGATTTTTTCAATTATTTTCGGCTGACATAAACGCCACATAAATTATTTGCGTAAAATATGCGCCAATGGCAAATAAATCTTGCGCAATCTTTCAACCCGTTGGGCGCCTAAAAGCGCGCTACTGAATTTTTTTGGCAGCCCAGACCCAATATTTTAGACTCAGAGAGAGAGAGAGAGGGAGAGCCGAGAGTCGCTGGCAGCACTTGAACTTCAACCAACTCTTCCTGAACCACATGCTCCCCCAGAGTCGCGTTAATCCCGCTCAACATGCACTGACAACGCCGCCTATCACATGTCTCGCAGCCCGGAAAAGTTTTTTGCCATTGCCATTGCCGTATTGTATTTTTGGCAAACGTTACAAACAGAATTGAAAATTTATTTACAGCCATTTACGTTGACGCAGCATAAGCCATGTGTCAGTCAGTAAGTTGACCAGTCAGTTGGCCAGTTGCTCATTTCCAGTTTGCTGCCTCAGACTGCAATTGGGATGGGATTTGGGACTGGGATTGGGATGGGTATGTGGTCATCATTTGCTTGTAGATCGCAAAGTTGGAAATTTCATAGCACTTGCAGAAACGTGGGCAATAAAGAACTGGGCTTAGAAGTTCACCGAGTCGAGCGCTGCACGTTAAGCACCTTTCAACTTGGCCAAATGGAAAATCAACGTAATAAAATCAGAAATCTTTGGGCAGTTGCCTGCTGTGCTGTGCCAAGCAATGTTGTTTAGTTGACGGGTTACCTCTCAGATTCTCACTGATCAACGTGATGATGATGACGCTCCTGATGATGATGGCGATGGTAATGACGATGATGAAGCGACAGCAACTGGGGACTTGACTGGGGGAATTGTCTGGCTTAACCCTTCTTTAGTTTTAGTTTATCTGCCCAAGCGCACAGTGTGTGACCTCTAACGCTACCTCTACCTTTGTCTCTGACGGCTGCATTCATGCATTCATTTTTCTGCTTATCCATTCATTCTTGTTGGTCTCTTTGCAGGTACGCTTGTACTTCTCCCAAATTCCCGACGACAAAGTGCCATACGTCAACAGTCCTGGAGAGCAGTATCGTGTGCGACAATTGCTGCATCAACTGCCGCCGCATGATAACGAGGTGAGTGTATTCACAGTACTCACATATTTTACTATGCTGCAACCACTGTGCAGTATGAGTCCCTGGCGAGAGACTCTGTGCTGTCAATTTCGTGGTATTTATTTAAATGTGTGCGCATTTTATCGTGATTGAATGGCCGCATGTCCCCCAGACTCGCAAGCAACAAATGCAACAACAACAGCAACATCGACAACAACGACAACTCAAATTACGGCAACGGCATTTCAAAGTCAATGCCAGCGATTTTCCCACACAGTTTCGTTACCTTTTAATTAATCAAGGAAACAAGTGCAACTAACTGACCCTGGACAGTCCCAGAAAAGCCACAAAAACTACTATGAGCGGAATACGAATACGAATAGTCGTATCAGTTACCGCTTTTAGCATTTTAACCACTTCCACTAACTGGGGGTTGTCATGTTAACGACTAGTTACAGAACCGTCTGGGGGGTGTGTCAGGGATTGTGTGGCAAATGCCCAAATTCCAAGCCAAAAAGTCAAATCAAATTGCGGTAGCAGGCAAAGAAAGGAGGCCGGCAACAAAAAAGAGGCAGCCGAAAAATTTGCATACAACACAAACGAGACGCTGACCGCAGCAGCAACTGAAGCAGGAGATGGAGATGGAGATGGAGATGGACTAGGAGCAGTTGCACGTTGATGTGGCACCGTTGTCTACCGACTGCTGAATACCGACTGCTGAATACCGACTGCCAGCTACCGGTCTCTGTCTGCGGTTGTCAGCCCTGCCCACTGGCCACTTCAGTTGGCAACGCACTGAAGCTGTGGCTGTAGCTGCTGTTGTAGACAAACAATCTTTGGGTTGAGGTGACTTCTGGGAAAGATCACTTCAAGTTACCTTCTGCTGCTGCTGCCCACGGGGCGTGCTTCAAGTTGCAGCAATCCATCCATCCATCCATCCATCCATCCGTCCATTCGTCCATTCGTCCATTCAGTAAACATATGATTTGGCTGTCTGTCTGTCGCTCACCAACAACAACGAAAATAAAGAAAAAACGGTTCTTTCTCTTACCTTGTGTCGTTGCAGGTTCGTTACTGTCACTCACTGACGGATGAGGAGCGCAAGGAGCTGCGTCTGTTCTCCACACAACGCAAACGCGATGCACTTGGACGCGGCAATGTCCGACAGCTGATGAGCGCCCGTCCCTGCGATGGCGTAAGTTTCTTCCCTCCTGCCTCTTCTTGCCGTAAACTTAATCTGGACAAATTCCTCACAATTTTGCAGTGCGACGAGCTGATTTCCACCGGCGACATTGCTGTATTTGCCACGCGCCTGGGACCCAATGCCAGTTGGCATCCTGGTTGCTTTACGTGCTGCATCTGCCGCGAGCTGCTCGTAGATCTCATCTACTTCCATCGCGATGGACGCATGTACTGTGGACGTCATCATGCCGAGACGCTCAAGCCGCGCTGCTCCGCCTGCGACGAGGTAAGTTTGGATTCAATTCATGCAACATTCACCTGAACCTTGAGTGTGACTTTCGCCCACAGATTATCCTGGCAGATGAGTGCACTGAGGCAGAGACTGCCTGGCACATGAATCACTTTGCCTGCCACGAGTGCGACAAGCAGCTGGGGGGTCAGCGCTACATCATGCGGGAGGGGAAGCCCTACTGCCTGCTCTGCTTCGATGCCATGTTCGCCGAGTACTGCGACTACTGCGGCGAGGCGATCGGCGTCGACCAGGGACAGATGAGTCACGACGGCCAGCACTGGCATGCCACCGATGAGTGCTTCTCGTGCAACACCTGCCGCTGCTCGCTCCTGGGACGCGCCTTCCTGCCCCGCCGTGGCGCCATCTACTGCTCCATCGCATGCAGCAAGGGGGAACCACCAACGCCCTCGGATAGCTCTGGCACTGGCATGTACACCACGCCCACACCGCCCGCGCAGCGCGTGCGTCCACAGCAGACGCGCATTCCCAGCAGCCACGCCTCCAGCTCCCCGCCCATGTCGCCGCAGCAGCAGCAACAGCATCAGGCGAGCTTCAACCAGGCCATGTACCAGCTGCAGAGCCAGCAGTTGGCTGCGGGCGTGGGCGTAGGCAATGAAGCCGCCGGAGGTCACCTGGTGGCCCATGCGAAACAGACCTACGCCACCTCCGACTCGGATGCGGGTCTCGTCAAGGATCTGGAGCAGGGTCGCCTTAATGCTGGCGGCGACTTCACTGACTTTTCCAGCTCGCAAAATATGTCGCCTCTCAACTCACCGGGGGACTTCCAGCCGCACTTGATGCCAAAGCCCATGGAACTGCAACGCGATGGAGTCTACAACTTTAATGAGATGGCGACCAACTTGGACGCCGCGTGGCCCGCCAAGCCGCCGCTGGGCGCCACGCACAGCTATCAGCTGCAGCGGCAGCTGCAGCAGGTCTCCAAGATGGAGAACTCCATCACCTCCAGCATGCCAGAGCTGGGCTTGGCTGGTGCTCCTCAGCACATGACGCACTTTGGCCAGCCGCTGCCTGCACCGCCGTTGCATGCCTCCGCACAGCAGTTTCATGCCGCTCAACACGAGTATGCGGACATCATGCATCCGCCCCCACCGCCACCTGCAGGCACTGAAATTCCCGAGCTTCCCACGCCCAACTTGAGTGTGGCATCCACAGCACTGCCTCCGGAACTGATGGGTTCCCCCACGCACTCTGCCGGAGATCGTTCGCTGAACACGCCGCTGTCCACACAGTCGGCTACGCAGCCGCCTACGCATCCCGTGTCCATTCTCAGTGGCGGCTCCTCCTCCTCGCCTATGAGCGGCGAGCCGGGCAAGAAGAAGGGCGTTCGCTTTGAAGGCATTCCCGACACATTGCCGCGATCCCGCAGCTACTCTGGAAATGGAGCTGGCACCAGCGGAAGTGGCGGTGAGCGGGACAGAGATCGGGAGCGAGACAGACGGAGAGGGAGAGGGACAGAGATGGTAATCGACATGGACATGGACATGGCTCACGCAGACGTCGACGTCGCAAGTCGTCGAGTCATCACCGCAGTGGAAGCGGGCATCGTTCCCACTCCACAACCAGAGCTGACACCTATGCGCCGGCCCAGCCCTTATCCTCCTCCTACCAGGGACCTCCATCGGTGCTGCAGACCGAAAACGAGGCAATGACGACGCCACACAAGTCACCGCGGCACCAGCGCGAGCGGGAACGAGATCGAGAACGGGATCGGGAACGTGATGAGTCTGAGGAGTCGGATGTGTGCTCCACATGCTCGTCGAGCTCGTCTAGCTCCGAGGACTACATGATGATGTACCAGCTGCCACAGAGGCGACACTATGGCGGCGTGCGCGTCAGCTACGTGCCCAACGATGCCCTCGCCTACGATCGCAAGCGCAAGCCCTCTGAGCTCGCCAGCGACAAGGACAAGAACTGCATAATCTCGTGATGCTCGCCGGAGGCCATTTTAATTAGCGCTGATTGCGCCGCTTCCACGTCCACCTTTTGGTGGTTAATAAATGAGGTGCGCCCTGGGCGCTGAAATCAGCAGCAAATGTTAACGAAGCAGCCCCGCCACTGCCACTGCCACTGCCAACAGCCACCAGGTGGTCATCGATTATTAAAGCACATGGATACAAGGACAGATACAGATACATTTATAGATACCGATACACATAGAGATAGAGAACTCATATCCCGCATTTGACAAAGCAATAAAGTTCAACTTGAGATTAAGGCCTAGATTAGAATTGGATCCTAAAATATGGACCCCTACTAAGTGGATCTTTTAATACTGTTCCAAAAACACACACATCCCTATTTAAGTAAAGCAAACTAATTAATATATTCATAAGAATAATATAAATAATTTAATTATATTTTTTATACCAGATGCATACAAATCGAAACCATAAATGATAACTATCCATAGAGAGATCCATATAACGATCATAAAGATATATGTATTTATTTAGTGTAAGCTTCAACTATTAACTACAACTATTTACAACAATAAATTTAATTATTTAGCATTGTGCATAAGTAGTAAACCGATGCGATATGATTTGGCTAAAGAAACTTACAATAATTGTAGACTAAGCCCCATTAAACTGTAAGAAACAAAGCTCTTAATATACAAATAAAATATATATAGCAAATAAAGAGTTCAAAGCAAGAGCTAATTAATCTTTAATGGGAAAGAATTCGAGAAAATCTTTATTAAATAAAGAAGAAGAAAATTCCTATTTTCTGATTTTCAAATTAATAATCGAGACTTTAATATACAAAATTCTTTACAAAGATAAACATTTTCTTTTCAACGAGTTTCATCCCTGAATTTATATGATATTGCTCACTTTTAACATATTTAAAAATTTCTTGGAATTGAATTTCCATGATTTGCGCTACAAATATTTGCGCACCCTTTCCCCCGATATTTCACCTTTGTAGCACCTTGCTGGCAGTTATTTGTAGCAACAACAGCAATTGGCAGGGAGGAACACTGTGATAAGCTTAAACAAGATTAAGAATTGCGCTAGAGCGGGGAGACTTTTAGAGCTGAATACCGATTGCGTTAGCCAAATATTTAGAGAGTGAATCAGCATCCGCTTGGATGGCGCATAAGCTCAAGGATAAACACGAGGCAGCAACAATCTGAGGCAGACACTGAGACGAAGTGGCGAGTTGCGAGTGGAGTGTCGCGGTACAGAATGCGACGGTTGTGATGCAAGTTATCTATAATTATGCATCAGATAATGAATATAAATTAGGCGCATGTCGAGCATATGCATGCAACAACGAAACTACCACAGGCGGCGACGGCTGCAACATGGAAATTAAAATCGAAAATAAAACAGCAGCATTTTGTGGCAAATTATGGCAGTTTGGGAGCGAGTGCAACAGCGAGTGCCACTGGGAGCTTGGAGACTGTAGCTGGACTTGTGACTGTTGGGAGACTGCAACAAGCAATCACATGCATGCAACAAGCCGCTGCAGGGCGTAATTAGCCACTAAAGCAGGCAGAACTTGTGTTGTCAAGAAGAACGACAGGGAGAGGGCAGTAGGAGGATGAAGATGAGAAGGAGGCGAGTTCGTTAGAAATGGTTGTTAGTGGCTACTTGGTTGACCATCATTAAGTGCAGTGTTTGCATACATGTCAATGAGCTGACCAGGCCAACAGCGAAACCTCGCTCGACTGTGTAATTTGCGTCAAAACAGCTCTCAACTAGCGTTCAGTTTGTCGCCAGAGCCAGGCTAATGGGCGCTTTATAATACAACAGACTCGGCCCCAAATGGATGGCATTAAATCGGGATGAAATGAGCATCGATTGAGTTGAGCCGATGGCCACCTGCATGTATGTAGGTATGAAGGGCGCGATGCGACCAAGCGATAAGACCAAAATTGTCTGCGTCTGGCATTGATAAGCCAAATGACTTGGCGTTAACGCACACAAAGGACAACGCACTCCATGGCGAGTCCAATGGGGATGGGGAAAGGGAGAGTCGGCTGGCCAGCAGCTGCGGGCTCCTCGACTCAACTCCACTCAGTTCAACTGAATTCAACTCAGCTTTTCTTTCCTAAGCATGCAACTTTTGCAATTGTAATTTCTGTAAAAGTTTCTGGAGATGCATTTGCCAGATAGATTTTTGTTGTTAGATGCCATTTTGTGTTATAATCCACAACGGACAGGAGAGAAACCTCAATCCCAATCCCATCTGAAAGCGATCGAGTTGTTGTTGCCCCATGCGTGCGCCTTTGTGTTTTATTGCATGTCATTTCCGTTTCCTCCTGCGTCTAGTGTCCTGTGTCCTCTCTGTCTTTCTGCCCACTGCATACTTCTGATGATTGGTCCGCTGTCTGTTGTCTGCTGTCTACTGTCTGCCCCACTTCCTGGCAATGCAATGCAGCCATTACGTTTATCCTGCCACACACACAGTTGTACATCAGATATGGCAAAATTTATATTCGCATTTCCGACGCTCATTTTTATCCAGCTCGAACTGAACTGAGCCAAACCAAACCCAAAACCGAAACCACACACACTTCGTACAAATTGTGAACGTGCAGCTGCAGTTATTACAATGGCCCAAAGCGGGGCAGAACAACAGTCACACAAGCAAACAAACATTCATACAATGGTAGAAAGAGGTCCTTCAATGTCCCAAAGAATGTCGCATGCAGGCCTCATCCGCATTCCCATCCGCCTCCGCAACCGAAGCGAGCTTCAACTCGAACATGGAGACTTTTATTGTTCTGGCTGCAGGACATTGGCTCCTGGCTGCGCATTTCGCCAGCGATTGTTACACGCGTTTTCAATACGCTTTTGAGTTTTTATTACGAAATTACATTCAAGTTTATTTGCAATGCATTTTACAGTCTACAATTCACGGTTTATTATGAGCGCCAGGCAAATACGCAAAGTGCACAGTCTCGTAAATAAACTCAATTCAATTTTCAATCAAACATAAATTAAATACTACTGGACTGGGTTGATCTGCTTTGAATTGCGTATCAGCATAAAGATCACTGCTAGAAACTCAGCAAAATTATAGGAAAATTTATTTCTATATTATCAAAAAATGTAAATCAGTTTTAGTTTTCAGCTCATCCTAAAAGTATGCTTTAAAATTTTAAAGAACTGTTTTGTAAGTGAGTTTCAGAACGATATCGCGTGATTCACATTTTTGTTGCCATCGCAATTTAATTAGATTTTTTTGTTTATTGTTATCTTCCCAACATAATATTATATCATAATCTAGTTACCAGACCCTCTGCTCGGTTAATCAAAATTCATATGCAAATATTTTCCAAATAACTGCAGATTTATGATGTCTGCTTCAAAATTATGAAATAACTAAAGTCAATTTTGCAGAATGCCAAAAACAGAAAATGTTATTAATTCACCAAAAAATGGCAGAGAACCCTTTCGTTGGTCAGCCCGGAATGCTCGTATCGTAATCCGAATCCTATTTATGCTGGCCAGGAGCCAGGAGCCTGGAGCCAGGATACGTAATGGCCCAAACCCTTGATGCGTGCTAATGGCGCTGCTTTCAGCAATTGTTTACTGGCCCATTAATTAATACAAATATAAATTGCCAATATGAGTGCGTGCTGTTTGTACAACAACAAAAACAACGACATGAATCAAGTGGCGACCGTATGCCATTATATGAGAAAGGGAGGCCTTTGCCAGAGGAAAGTGGGGAAAAGGTGCTGTAAAAATGGGCAAAACACCAAGCACATAAATAACCACGAAATGGCCGAGCAAAAATATTTACACCTCCCTTCAATCTCCCCTCCGCGCCAGGCCTGCCGGCAAAGAACGTTTAATTAATTTTTAGCGTGTTTCGCAGACGTCGACGAGCCCGAAAATAGAAAAAAGGCAACAATTATTAATATTTGCCAGGCCTGGCCACAAGCCCACAACCACATACACAGCATACACTCACACAGGCACTCACACACATTAAAAGGATACATCATCGTAGCTAATAATAATAATCATGTGCAGGACACGTGTGGACATGTCAAGTTCCCGCTGCTGTGTCCTGGCTTAAAGATAGCGCAAAAATGAGCGAGGCTTAAATTAAATTAAGCCTTATTGATGGAGCTTTCTCTCTCTCTCTCCCTCTCTTTCCTGTTTCCTTTCCTCTGTTTTGGTCTGGTGTTTATCAACTCAAAGCGTGTGCGTTTAGTAAGTCCAAAGACGACCATAAACAGACCGTTGCCATTGCGTGCATCGCATACTGAAGCGAGATGTCATTAGCCTCTGCGTTGTCGTCTAATGTGCAAATCTAATTAAAGCAGCCCGCTGACCGGACAAGGACTAGACTCTACACTTCTGGACGTCTTCTCCATATGTGCGAGTTGTTAAAGTCACTTTCTGGTCGCCCACACAATAAACGACACAAATAATCATAAAAGTAATGCCACAGCCGGTCTCGAGCGCCTGGTTTACTGCTACACTTTTCTCCGTTTGCCAAAAACCAGACCTGCAACTGAAACCTCCTTCCATCTTCCTCCCTTGTGCGTATTTATTACTCTACATTGTTGTAGTTGTAGTTGTAGTTGGCTGACTGGCTTCGCCATGGACTTGGCCATGGACTATCTTTGGCCAGTCGCCCCCATATTTCATTATGAATTTATGATTGGCCCTGGCAACTGTAATGTGTTTATTGGCAAAGCCAGCCACAAATGCTTATAAATGTTTACTTTTGTATTTGACTTTAACTTGGCCGAAACAAGTCTGGACTGTCTACGTTTGCATTGCCAAATGACACTGTATTCCCTTTAACAACAATTTTGGTAGATAAAAGCTTATGTGTTACTATTGGCTATTGGCTATTAGCTCAACATTGTATTCATTTGTGGGCACAAAGTTCAACAAATAATTAATTAAATCTCTCCCATATTCATATGAATCCAAAACTGCAATTTCAATTGCAGCCCGAATACCAGTCTTAGCTTCAAAAGCTATCTTTAATGCCAGTAGAAAAAACAGTTGCTTTTAATTAAGTTTTGCCTGTTTTGGCTGTCTGCCGACAATGGCGTCGCCGGTATTTCCGCTTCGCATCCGAGTTCAGCGAAGAGACAGAGTGGAATTGTACTAGGAGTAAGCAGCTCAACACAACAATCTAAATAATTAAAATATGCAAATGCCGCCTAATCCGACACAGCGACACGTACAGACAAACAGCCAGCGATTTGCTTAAATTATTCATGGCCATAGCTATACAGTTGCTTTATGGGATGTCGGGAAGGTGGAAAGTGAGTTAGGAATGGGAGTCAAGTAACATAGGTAGTAAATTAAGTGAATGACTTGGCTGAATGGTCGTTTAATTGGCGAAAATGAAAACGGGAAAGGCAGTCGAGTGAAAGTATTACCTTTTTATATGAAAAACTACAAAAACATAGACGAATTTACGTATTCAGGATACAATTGAGGAAAGTTCGTCGAATTCTTTACACCAATTAACTGCGATGCTGAAATATATGCTATGTTTTTTAGCTGTCTGCAGCTTAGGCAGAAGTTGAAAGTATTCAATTATCGAAACGCATAGCAACATTTTAGGCGCTGGCAACTTTTATTGTTTTGCTTAATTGTAAAAGTTTACACAACGTTGGAGCACAAAAAGTTTTTAGCATATTTTCCAACTGCTTTAAAGCGGCAACTTCGTGCTTCATATTCTCAACTTTCTTTTTTCAAATGAGTTTTAACATTTTTTTGTATGGCTATTGTTGTTGTAGTTGTTGTTGCTGTGCAGCAATACTCGTAATAAAATGTAAAAAGGAAAACATAATTTTTAATTTCGTGTGCAGCTTTTTATTGGTTTTTAATTTCGTTGCCACAGACGCGCCCACACTGAGAGTCCTGCTACCGTTCAAATGTAAACAGCATCCTTAGAAGTGGGAATCTACTGCTGCTGTATCTTTTTGGGCTGCTTGTCATAAGCGTTGCTTTGTATGTTGCCAACAATATCATAGTCGTCGTTATCATCATCATCATCATCGGAATCAAAAAAGTCCTGCGTCCAGGCATTGCCTCGTCCTGCGTGTACTTGAGCGCTGCTTGTGTAAATATGCTTTGTCTATAGCATTCGTTTCGAAACGTTTCTTTTGGTTTTATTTCCTTTATTTTATTTTTTTATTTTTGCTACAGCAGCTCCTACTCCTTCTCGCTGTTACTTTTTCATTACTTTGGCTTAAAATTGATATGAAAGTTTTTGCCGTCAGAGCTGCTCCCATCAATACGCTCATGTTTATTTTACCACACACTCGTTCACTTTCATGTATGTATACTGTTGTGTGTGGATGTATGTGTCTGCCAGTCTGTCTGCCCATGCGATTGTGGCCAGTTGTTTGGTCGTCGCTTTCATGGGTTTTTAATTACGACAAAAATAACAATATCATGTGTAAGGGATTGCCAGGACAACAGCTTTGCTGCTACTCCTTAAACCTGCTGAACAAATTCAATTTGTCTTTGGCTATAGATAAATGCATAAATTTGTCACTGCCAAAGGGAATTAATGCTGAAAAGCAACCACAAGATGCCAAATATAGATAATACCATTGACAACATTGTGGCAAGCTAAACTAGTTTCGGTTGCATTTACTCAATTTGTCACAAACACGTCTCTCTCACAAGTCCTATGCTCACATTTTCTCCAAAAGTCATCTAAATTTTACAACTTTTACAAATACATTCACACACTCACTTACACACTCGTAGCCTCATCTCAATATGCGCATAATTTGATTGCAAAATCGTTTATCAGCCTTAAACTTTATTATCGCAGGCAAAAGCGGCTCAGACACTGAATTCCATCAGATTTGCCTCATTGTCGCAATAGCTAAAATATGGCATCAATATTTGATGTATGAAAATGTAAATAAAAAAGCGATAACGCACTTACACACAAATAGAGAAAAGTACTTTCAACCCTCGCGGCAGTTAAAAATTTTATGGAAAAAGCGCACACAATCAAAAATATTACGTATACGCCATGTCGATCCGTGCCGGATTTAGAATTGTGTGTGTTGGGGAGTTGGCCCCTCAGGTGGCAGAGCAACACTTGCTCGGGCTGGCAAAGCGCTAAACGTTGTTTGCCATTCGCATATCGAAAGTTATAAAGCATAAAATCAGTGCCAGACTTGGCTGGAGCCACGTGGCGGGTGGTTGAGGTGGTTTCAGGTGGTGCGCCACTGCTAAAAGTTGGCGGCACATTTAAATGTAGCTGGCGGGCTTTCAAGGAGCGTGCGGAGGGAAAGAGACAGTGGCAGATGGGGTTGTCTGTTTGGGTTTCGTTTACAGCGTGCAGACAGTCAAAAATGTTCGAAATATCTCTCCAACTCTCAATGCGTCGCGTCGGTCGCTTGTTGGAATTTTGGTAAACAGGAATTTTGCGTTTGAAGCGATAAGCATCTTGATAAAGTTCTCACTGCCCTTCGGCTCAATCCAAGCCAAATCGAATTCAATGGCAAGCGAAGATATGCCTTTAACTGGAAGCGGCTTTAAGAGCATTTCAACTCATTGTGCCAAATGCTAGTCACATGCGAAACAGACGTTAATATCATGGACAAATGTTTGCAAACACTGTTGTTGCTGTTGCTCTGTTAATTTTCCGCTTGTGGCTTTTTATTTTGTAATTTTCTACTTTGTGGCTGCGCTTTGGAGCACTCCACGAGCCATGGACATCAGCAGTTCCGGGTCTGGCTGCCGTGTAATTATCTGCTTATTTTGTGCCCTGCCTTTCAGTCTTTTTCTCGTTGAGGTTGTCGTTGTTGTCATTATTGTATGGCATTTTGCCATTGCCTCGTCTTGCGGCCATATAAAGTTGCCGCTGTTTGACATTTTGCTGCAAAGCTGCTTAGGCATCGCTCCAATCTTCACAAGCGGAAATTGCATAGAAGCGGAAGTAATTGTTACTGGCAGGAGCAGGAGCAGAAGCAGAGTTGAAGATGGAGTTGGTCTCTTTGGCCAGGCTAATTTGGGCTTGTAATTAGCAACTCTAATGACCTTTTTGTGCGACGACAGAACAGAAATGGCAACTCAACTTCAAGTTGAATTTTAAGTGCAACAGACAACAAAAAACATGTACACAAATCGAAGTGTGGCCAACTAAATCAACTCGAAATGTGGCAAAAGTCCACAAGGACTGAGGGCAACCGCAAGCAACGAATCTATTTGAGTAGCTCACTGAGTTGCACTTCAATTACTTGTTTTGGTGCCGCAATTACCATTCATTTGGCCAACATAATGTGTCCTTGTCAACGTAGGAAATACACACACACACATTTTCTCCATCACAGTCTCTGTAGGGAGAGGATAGCATGCATAGATGCATAGATAGATATGTCGTATATATACAGAGGCTGGAGCTGTAGCTGATGCTTGTTTGCACCTTTGCTTTGGCAATTTACACATGGCAATGACAATAATAAATCAAAAGTGAAAATGCAAATATTTTGCCGGCAACAACTGCCAGACATTGCTGCAGGTTGTAAGGCAGCCAGACAACGACGACGACCACTAAGAATGGAAACTCAACCTCTGATCTGTCTCTGTTGCTGTTGTAGTCCCACCACAGCTGAGTCCTAAGCAAGGGCAGAATATTTATTGCTGTTGACTGGGTAAAGAGGGAAGGTAGCATAGTTGCCATGGTCTGCTTTCTGGCTGCACACACTTATCAATAAATAATTGGAAAATGAATGCTTTGCTTATGAGAGATTTCAAAATGGCCCAAAGACAATGCCAACGGTCTGCTTAGCTTGTCTTGCATTTGCCCACAGCCATTATAGAGCTATGCATTTACAATTCGACTGCATTTGCTGGGACTCAAAATGAGTATGGCTTCCGTAAAATAGGAAAAAAAATTATCTTGGGTATTTAAAATTGAACTCTGCATAATCTTACCTTTCATACACTGATCTGCTTTATCAATTTTATCAAAAAAGAATTTTATCGCTTAAAAGACCTTTAAAAAAATAAAGTTTAAAATTTAAATTTAAGAATAGTTAATTATAATTGGTTAATATACACATATTCTGTATAGTGACGTAATAATCGATTTAGTCTAACTTTGCGCAAATTAATGTCATTTTAATATTCCATCATAGCCAGTTAACTTATTGTAAAAAACACATGACTTGATTAAGAAAACATATAACTACAAATTTCCAATTATTGTGTGATTTATGACATTTTTATCACAAGACATATTTTTGTTCTTGCTTCGACAGAACAAAAATTCGACTTTCTTACAAATCCTCTATAAATTGGAAGTAGGCGCTTGTTATCAGTTGTAGCTTCGTGCTAAATATCCACTTTAATGTAAGTAAATAATCGCCAGTCGGAAGAGCATTCGGAAGCAACTCAAATCTGGGATAAAATCCCTTCACCACAACATCATCCTGCAATGTTTTAGTTTAAGCATTATATTAAACATATCAATTAATTTAATAACTTACCTTATAGGGGCAAGTGTGGTTGAAGTTAGTATAATTTTTAAAGAGTCTGAATACGACAATAGCGATTGGGTTATAGGGTTTCTTGATGAATCGACAGGCATCAAGGGTCGCCTTATACAGCCATGGCTTGTAGCCATTGGCTTTCTTGAATATTTGGCCTTCAACCACACAATTATCAACGGGGTGCAGAAGAGTAAAATTTAAGTTAATTATCGTCTTATTACGATTAATAGCACGCAATCGGCATTCGCGTACGTTTAACCATGATTCATTTAAATTTGTACAAACCATGTTCGTCATTTTGAAGACAACTGCTCCCTTTAAATGTAAATGTATTAGCATTTGAATGAATCACGTCCCTGTTTCACTTACATTTTGAAAAAATTGTACAGCAAGTAACAATAACATTAATTGAGACACAATGATGCTGACACCCATATTCATGAACTTCGTTTGAAAACTGAGCCATTAAATCAGAAATATATTATCAACTAACTTTAAAATGTTTAAAATAAGTAATACAAAAACGATATCGAAAAAAGATTGTTAATGGGAATTTAATTATGGCCCAAACAGAGTACTTGTATTTATACGGCCTGTGCTCACTCATCATCTCAACAGCCAAGTAATTCCAGCAATTATAATGTTTTTATTACGGTAATGATGAAATGAATAAAAATAAAATCATTTTCATTATTTGTATTGTCTGGTTTCCAGCCAGTAAGATTCATATCGAAAATTATGTTTTAGTTAACTTTTGTGTATTGCTTAAAATTTTTATTCTGAGATATTTCTGGAAATCAATAGCCCACACTGCTTTAAGTACAGTATAATTTGCTGAGCTATGTGTCTCGATACTTAGCTGCATCGGTATGAAAGCTGCCTTTAATTTTCTTTTGGCTGTATTAAGAGCTTATGATACCCGTTACCAAAAAAATAAGTGAAAGGGTATATTGTATTCGTTTTGTATAAAAATAATAATGTTTTTTGGCGAAAAAGTTTTTTTTATCATTTTTTAAGAATATCAAGTAAGTTAGCTGCGCCATCTAATGTAGGACTTGCACCCATCGGCAGTTACCTTCTAAGAAGCTCTTCACGAGCTGGAGCACCTAGGGCGTTAAGGCTTTGTAAAGAAGTCCATTGTGCATCATGCTGTCTTCAGAATCCAAACTGAAATTTAGGGATCGCAATAGTAACAGCCTCAAAATTGAGCAATCTGTTTACGATCAACCTCTCCATGATTTTGCCTAGTGAGGGGAGCAGGCTGATCGCCCTGTAAGAGTCCACATCAGTTGGTTTTTTTCCAGTCTTAAGGATCATAAATATGCCCGCCGACTTCCAAAGTCTTGGAAAGTAGAACGTTGTTGATGATAAGCACCAGAAACAGCAAGGAGTTTTTTGGGTTTCAGCTCAGACACCAGTTGCTTTACTCTAGTGTGACAGTGCAAGCATTTAGATAACATTATGACTTACGGGTAATTTATAGATTTTAGAAATCCTCTGTGAATACAAAGTATATGTTTGTCAAGAATTGTGGCTTCTTATCAAAATACCAAGTCCCTGCAAGTAAGTAGTCGCCACTTGGAAAAGGAAGTCGTAATAACTCAGGTCGAAGATAAAACCCTTGAACTAGTTGCGTACCCTGCAGAAAGTATTCATTATTTCTGTAATCGAATTTGAAATCAGATTTGACTTTCTTAAATATTTGCATATGAACACTTATATCGTTAGCAGGATGAAGGACAGTTCCATTATAATTTAAAGTATTCCTATTGCGATTTATTGCGTACAGACGACATTGGTGGAAGACAAACCACGATTCATTATAGCTCTTACAAACTGCATTTGTGAATTTGAACACGACAGCTTCCTGTCAATTGAATGCAACAATATAATTATTTGATATGAACATTAAAAAGGTGCTTACATTG
>JBAMBL010002590.1:0-55819 GCA_037043405.1 Drosophila subquinaria
TAAGTACCCATCAAAAATGTTAAATTTTAAAATTTTTTGATGAAAAAATTTCTCCAAACAATTCTCAGATTTTCATAAATATTTTTGCTAGTATTTTTTATAATGGTTTGAAAATCCTAATAATGACTATTTAAACCACTTTTTCCTACTTTTCACACAAAAAGTGGCTTTTTTGCAGTTTTCAAAAAATTATAAAAAATACTAGAAAAAACATTTTTATTTTATATAAATGTTATGGCTACTATATCTCATGGGAATAGTGTGTACATATATAACAGTTTCATGGCTCAGTAAAGTTGACATAAACATATAAGCTATTACATTCCCACAAGTATAACAGTTCCATTGTATAAAGCAGTTGTAAATATCTGTACAACAATTGCAATTTACATCGATTCGATTTGCGCATTCACATGTGATTTCTTGTCACAAATATCCATAAATAAATATGCATATCGATCGCATTTCACATTCACTCGCATATCACTTGTTATAAATTTAAATAATAATAATTATTAATATTCACATCGATCACATTTCACATTGACAGCTATAACACTTGCTTTATATACGTATATTAGTTATTATTCACTTCCTCCCGCCACTCATATAATCAAAACATTCCCTTTCCACCTTTTCCCCACTTCTCCCCCTTTTCGGACTCATCTCTGTACTGAGACTCGCATTTCAAATTCAATTTCCTTTCGCTTTGCCAATCAATTTAAATCTCGCCTGCATATCCAGCTGGCTGGGCAAATCCAACAATGCCGGAACTACACTCGACCCAAAACAAACTCACAAACAAATAAAAGATACAAAAATCCAAAAAAAAAAAAAAAAGTGTGTATATAAAAAAGAAAAAAGAGATTCATGCACTTTTTAAGGCGATTTCACTTGAATTCGTAACACCCAAAAGAGAGTTGCAAAATTTGTCGAGTTGAGATTTGTATATTTTTTTAAAACAAAAGACAAAAACGAAACCACCCGCGATTTGTAGCTTACACAAACACACACAGATACACTCAAAATCTCACCCGCTATCACATGAGTTGAAACTCTCTTTTCTCTTTGCGTTGTTGCTGCTAGCCGATTATCTACACCTTTCACCTTTCACGCCAACAACAACAGCAACAACTAAAGCCCCCTCTGCTTTGTTTTCCTACTTTTTGATCTACCCAAAAATTTGCAGCCTTTCTAATTTCAATTGTCGTCTCCAACTCCATCTCCTTCAATCCAAATGTATTGTGCAATCTTTGTAGCTTAATTGTTAACAACAAATGAAACTCCTTGCAATATTGAATTGGAATTGGAATTGAAATCTTGCAGCTGAGTGACATTTATACGTGTGGCAGCGCCCACAAGCTGCAACATGGCAGCAAAATCCATGACAAATATGTATTACATAAACACACTCTGAGGGATTTCCACACCAGGCAGCAACAACAACAACAGTGGCTAACAAGTCAAACAGCCACACACTCCCAAATAAATACAAAAAAAAGCCAAATACCAAAAAAAAATTAGTTTCACCTCTTTTTCATGCCATGCGCTTAAAAAGCGCAGCAAATTATAAACAAGCAAGACTGACAGAGAAAAAGAAACAGCAAGCGACTGAGCTAGAGTGAGTGAGATAGCAACACTCGCTATGCAGCGCCCACAGCTGCAGTGGCAGTTGCATTTTGGTAACAACTTTTTGGCAACACCAAAAAAAAATGTCAAAAACAAAAATAAGAATAACTGAAAAAAATATAATAATAATAAAAATAATACATAAATAAAAGCAAACAACTGCAACAAATGACAAACTGTAGCCAGCAGCGACGTCAGCGTCGACGTCGACGTCGCCTCGTTGTTGGGGACGATTACATAACAAGCGCGACACGTTTTTTGTTGGAAGCAACAACAACAACGGCGACGACGGCGACGGCAACGACGACGTCACATGGCCAAAAAAAAAAGGGGGCACGACTGCGCGACTGCCACAAGCTTTTGCCGGCGCAGGCGACGACGTAATAAGCAAAGCAACAACAACAACAGCAACAGAAAGAGCAGCAGCAACAACAATAAAGCACACTCGTCTTGGCTTAGTCGCTGTTAACGTTAACGTTAACGCTGCCACTGATTGAACTCGAACAATTTTGGCATCGCTTTGAGACTTTCTTTTTTTTATACAGATCTTTATATTTTTGTTCGTATAACTCTGCCTTAAAGAGACCTTTTCGAAAACTAGCTATAACTGCAAAAAAATAAGAAGAACATGCGCAGTTAGCTGACTACGAAATACCCCGTAAATTATTATAATCTATGTATATAAATCTCTATGTCCTAACAGACTGACTGACTGATCATTGTGCATCTCAAACGGTAAGACCTAGAAAGCTCATATTTTCACACAGCATATTTAAGACTAATTCATCATGCCTTTGTATAAAAATGGATATTTAAAAGTGTGCCAATGTAAAAGTTTTTGCTTATCTCTTTACTATATAAATGGGATTCAAATTTATTTAAAAAAAGGTAAACTTTTCAAATATTTGTTTAAAAAAGTTAGATTGAATTTTTTGTAATCAAAAATTTATAAAAAAAATACAAGCTAAAAGATTTTTGAAAAATTGTTTTTGCAATCACTATCTGAATTGTTTGAAAAAAATTTTTGCAACAAAAAATTTTTTGAAAAAAATCTAGGAAAAGTTTTTAAATTGACTTTTTTTAATATTCAACATTTTTAATGGGTACTTAATGGGTTAAGGAAAGTTTTGTATCAATGACCTTTGAAATGACCATTCCATTGATGCCAAAATGTACATGAAGTAGGTTCAAATAACGAGTAGATTTATCTTTAAATGTTGTCAAAATAAATATGCCGTCTAGAGTAGATTTTTCATTTATTGTGTATTTACGTCCACTCTAATTAATAATTTTTTTTAATAAGATCAGCTACTTATTTGCAATTTTATATATATTTTTAAATATAAATCTATAGTAACAATAGAAAATTATTGTAATCCTTGGAAGATGCCAAAAAAAAACTAAATTACCCCTTTACAATATTTTCAACAGTCCATTTATAGTTGAAAAAATCAAACAAAAATTCTCAATGTTATCGATAGTAAATACTATCGTAAAAAATAGTTCACAGAATAGTTCCCAATACTTTCGATAGTACTTACTATCGTTTATAAAACACATTTCTGCGCTTACAGGGTATTTATGCAATAAGAGATGCTTATGAGTGTATCTTGCATCTTGGCTATAAGCGATAGTAGGTAATATCGTTAACAATAGTTCAAGCAATAGCACTCAATGTTATCGATAGTACTTACTATCGCTTATAAAACAGCCCTATCACATTTCTGCGCTTACAGGGTATTTATTCAATAAGAGATGATTATGAGTGTATCTTGCATCTTGGCCAACTGTTTGGCGTGCGTCTTTTGGGCCGCCCTAATTTCGCTTAATTACACACACAAGGAAACACACACGCACACAACAAAAACAGAGATAACAACTTTACAAGTTGTGCGTAACTGCGTCGACGTCGCCCGCATTTTAGCCATCTTATTATTATTTTTTATTTTCATTTTAATGTGTCTGGTAAAAATTTGTGTATTTAAACAACTTTTTTTTTTGGTCATTTCTTTTTGTGCTTTTTTGATGTAATTCATCGGCTTTTAGTTTTTGGCACTTTTGGATTTATTTTTAATACATTTTCGGACTGCTTAATGTTTGTCAGCGCAGTTTTCACTCTTTGGCTTAAAGTAAAAATTTACGTTTATTTACAATTTGTCTTCATTTAGGGCGACACACACTTACACACACACATACACAGTTTCGGGGCCAACTCTTTTCACTGTATGTTTGTTGTTGTTGTTTTTGTCACGCAGCTCTCTTAACTGGGCCTTGACGATGGCCTGGGCTGGTCTTCATCTTCAACATTTCGTTTATCTGTTTGTTCAGTTTCAAAAATACAGTTTTTAGCGGCTCATTTGAAAGTTTGCTTATAAGTTTAGTAGTTGGCCAAAAAGAAAAATTGTGACACTTTATTGCTCAACAAGATTCAGTTTATACACCAAAATTGTGGCCAAGACTGTGATTAATTGCTAGCTAGTTAAAAATCAGTTACCAAAGTCATAAATTGATTAGATTAAGAACCTGTTGCAGCTAATTAACAGATAAGAACTGTCAAAGGGCAAACGAAACAAGTATTTTGATTGTCACAAAAAAGAGCAACAAGCAGTTAAGACAATGAAATAAAAGGAGGCTAATAAAAAACAATTAAGCAAAAGGCAATAAAATAGGAAATTACAAAACAAAAGACCCAAAAAAAGGTGGACAGATTGAGAGAGAAATGCGACAAGAATAACAGAAAAAAAAAGGAATTAATTCCGAGTGTTTTCCTCTTGCTGTTGATGCTGCTGCTGCTGCTGCTGCCTTCTACTCATATTCTTGACGCCGACTGCGGCAGCGACGCGTCGCGTCGGCCACCAACGCTGCTTGAAGAAGAAGAAGCAGATGAAGCAGCGGCAGAAACAAAAATCGTGTGTGGCTCCTCCATCGTCACCGAGGCCGAGGTCGACTCTCATGTTTGCTGTGTGCATGCGTGTGTTAGTGTGTGTGTGTGTTTGTGTGTGTTTCTGATTGTTTAGGCTCTGCGTCTGCGCTTGACACACACACACACACACAAGCACACACACGAAGCCGCACAACTTTGGTGGCATTCTTATAATTTTTTTTATTTAAATTATTAAAGAAACATAAAAAATCAAGTGGGAATAGTCGAGATCCCGACTATAAGATACACGTTACTTATTTAAATACATTTAAATTAACTTTTATTGCATGCTTTTAGGCACTTACATTGCTTAAAAACTTTAATCAGCCATTACCATTAGTAGGATGATGGATAATAATAGTAGTTAACGTTAACTAGTAAAAAATCCCAATGTCTTGAAAACTGTGCGTGTGGTTTACAAAAGTCTGTGTGCCAAATTTGGTTGCTCTAGCTCTTATAGTCTCTGAGATCTAGGTCCTCACACAGACGGACGGACAGACAGATGGACATGGCTATTTCGACTCGGCTGTTGATGCTGATCAAAATTATATATACTTTATAAGGTCGGAGATGCTTCCTTCTCCCTGTTACAAACATTGCACAAAACAAATACAATATACCCATTTACTTATTTTTTAAGTAACAGGTATAAAAATCAAACTGAGAAGGGGTTTCCTTGCCTTTTTCGGGCAACGACGCGCAAACGCGTCCTATGGGATCCGACAGATACAGCCGGGATAAAGCCAACTGAGCTCCAGTCAACCATTTGAATTTACTGTAGTTGCTGTCGATGTTGTTGTTGCTGTTGCTGTTGTTGCTGTTGCTGTGGCGGCGACTCACAGGTACCTGATGTGTTGTGGTATCTGGAGACGAGGGCCACACACAAAGCATCGCACGCACGCACTTCAAATTAGCCTAGCCACAGATACAGATACAGATACATAGATGTAGCTACTGCTAAAGATACAAAGACACATACGTATGTATGTACAGACATGGTCACTCAAATAGCACAAATTAATTAATTACTTTAACTGAATAATGTAAGAAAGTAGCTTAAGTTTTCTTAGTTTATTAAGTTTATAAATCTACTGAATAGATAAAGTTTTCGGAAAATTACAAAACTAAAGAATTAAATGAAGAATTAAATTTAAAGTGATATTAAAACGTATAAAATATTGTAATAGATAAGTTTAGTTTTTCTTTTAAATTTGTAATGCAGAAAATGTAGTGAAATTTCTATATTTATTAAATACCATCACAAAATTAACACAAATTTTTTTAATTATTTTATTTAAAAATGATCATTGACTGGAATTGCAAATGAATTAATTCTCAAACCTCTTAAGAAATACAAAATCAAAATATAGCAATGTCCATTAAAATATCCCAATGCTTGTTTAATTAATTAATTAAATGACAAACAAATTGTAAATTATATAAACAAATAAAATTAAAACTATAAAAATGTACAGCAAGTTTCTTAAATAACTTATTTTTGAAAAAAAATGTAAGATATATATTTTAGTGCTATTTGTGTGGCCACTGCTGTGCATAGTATGTGAGTGTTCTTTGCATGTTGCTCCAGCTCTCGCACGTCTCGCTTTTAGAGTCATATTCATCCATCCATCCGTCCATCCATCCATGCATCCATCAGAAAGGGGCATCCATCATACAATGGACACGGGAAAAGAGCAGGCGAAGATTGAATTATTTGCCATTGTGGCGTAATTGTTAGAAACGAGAAGCTTGAGAAGAATAGACCGCAACAGAACAGATCTTGGGCCACACACAGACAGACAGACGCACTCATTGAGTACTGTGCACACTGTACACTGTACAGGTGCCCCTCGCTATGCTCGACCCGCTCTCTAGTCAGCTGCCTGTTGCCTGTTTGCCCTTTATGCCAACTGGTGGCACCTTTATATACATATACTTCTTTTGCCTTTTAATGAGCGTAAACAAACGCCGTGGGTAGTCGAGGTTCCATTGCCAAACAATGCAAAGTCTTCTTCTATTTACCTCGGGGTTTCTTGTGGTTAAGACTCTGACAGCGTGAAGGAAGGAATGAGAATCCTTAGCAATTGCCTGTCAGTTTTCTAACCAAGGACTATTTCATAATTAACCCGTGTGTTCTGTTCTCTCTGCCCACCCAGAGACAAAGGACACCCGCAATCGTTGTTGTTTTGACACTGAGATAAGATCCTGCCTGGGTGTTCTTTTGTTCCTTTGTTCTCTCATTCAGGCATTCAAATACAGATGGAAGATAACCAAGCCAAGACTTTGAATGTGTCTCTGTCTCTGACTCAGCCAAATTGCATTGACAAATTATTGTCACCGGTTTGAGCCATAAAATGTTGCAGTCTGGTTTTTTTTTTCTTTGACAATTGGAGATTAAATAAATGATCAGAGAATGGACAGGAAATGGATTGTTCAGCGAAACAAACCTAAACCTGTCAAAGATTGAGTTATTTTCTTTTTAAGCAACAACTTTATACTACGAAAATATCACACTTTCAAGCGGGTCGGATATTGTATAATCGCCTCAAAGCCAAACCAGCATAAGCATAAACCAAGCCAAGGGCAACTTAAAACTTGCCACGCATTTTTTCGACACTTTTCCCCACATTGCCCGGCCTAAAACAACTCCCAAGAAAGACAGAGAGACTGAGGGACAGAGAGAAATAACAGCTTGAAGACTTTGGTTACAATGAGCAACTAAAAGTAAAACACGTTAGCGTGCTTGATTGGCAGATACCCTGTTAACAGATTAAATAAAACTTTTGTAATTTCGTTAAAATAAGTTATTTTCTCCAAAATATGATTTTTTTTTTTAAATTCCATATTTAAAAACTCAAGTTTTAGCTTGCAATTAACTTCTTGGGTTATAATTTGTAAATAAAACATAACTGAGACTGGATTTTGAGACGGTTAATTTTTTTTTTTGTAAAAAAACATGTCAAAATAAACAATTTTTAAAAAAAATTTAAATTTAATAAAAATCAATTCCAAAAACAATTTTTTAAAAATTTTAAAATTTTCAAAAATTTAAAATCTTAAGTTTTTTAAATTTAATCAAAATTCGATTTGTCGATTTTTCAATGTATTTTTAATTCACTATAAGTGAGTCTGCTCGCTCAAAAGATACCCTGTCTACATTTTATACGCAATGTTACGATTGAAACATATTTTTATATTTAGTTCTTTATTTACTTGCATTTAATTAATCAATCAATTGGCTTAAAATAAAAACAGCTTACTTTGTTATAAACTAATATGCTCACTTTAATGAGTGCAGGGCATACCGCGTAGAAAACTGCAAAGAAATCGAATGAAAATAGTAAATAGTCTATGAATTATCACACAGCTAGTTTCGCCCTATTACCAAACAGGTTACGACCGAGCATGAGAAATACAATAAATAAAACAAATGCGATAAATATGATAAGTATGATAATTAACAGTATGTTTACAAACTGAACTCTCTGTTGGTAACAGAAAAACTATCTCAAAAGGCTAGAAAGTTTGAGATTTTCAATTGATAAGACATTTGTAGGCGTGGACTGAATTTTGGCTAAAGTTGTCTAAGTGTGTGTGTGTGTGAGTGGGAAATGCGGAAAGCGTCAGGCGTTGGCTTTTCACGACTGTTGTTGTTGTTGCTGCTCTCTAATCACTCGGTTTGTTACATGAACAACAAGCTACAAAGTATTGTGCAAATTTGAAATGTAAATTTCAATTTTGCCAGCGAGAGATGGGAAAAGAGAAAGAAACAGGGACAGAGGGAGAGAGAGAGACAAGCTAAAGCAAAAGCGAAAACAAAACGCAAAGCGAGGCAAAACAAAAGGTTGCAACCAAAATGAAAAAAAAAAAAAACGGCAATTGCTGCAAACTGATTATGAAAAAGTCTCAAAGTTTCACTCGGCACGAGTGCGGAAGTGTTATCCCACGGCATTTGGGCAGCTTACTCTCCTCGGTAGATGTGGATGTGTGAATGTATTTTAGCTGCTTACAACTTCATTTGTGTATCTAACGGATGCGCGTCGTAGCTGTGTATGTGTGTGTGTGTGTGTAGCTTGTCCAACCCGTTTTCGCACTGTGAATTGTTTGTGGCATGTATTTTTGGGCATAACTTTTTTTTTTAGTCGCTTCGATCAGCGCAGTTAAATCGACTCTCAAAGCCAATAATAAAATCAATTAACACTTTCGTCAGCTGCCCACGCAGTGCAGTTAACATAAGCGTAAGAGAGAGAGAGAGCGAAAGAGAGAGAGAGAGAGAAGATATACAGCTGCTCTGCTTTAGTTTTCGAAATGTTTGTCAAATCTCAAAAAGGTGACGAGATGAGAATGGGAATTGGAATTGGAATGAAAATGTGTAACGATGACGATGACGTCGACTTCGACAGCGACTTCGACAGCGACAGCGGCATCGCTGTCAGCTTCAACCTCAGCGCCGACGTCAACGTCGCTGCCTGCCTTGGTCGTCAATGCGTTGTGCCGTCCACATATTTTGTGTGTTGCTTTGTTGTTGTTGCTACTGAAAATTGGGTTATTGTCAGCGCTGCTGGGGGCGGCGGAGGGCAGCTGGGGCAGGGGTTGGGGGTGTTGCGCTACAACAATTTTATATTGAACTTTTGGTTTTATTTATGGAAATTAGTGTCAAGTAAATCATGTGCATGCGCTTTTACAAACAATATCAATAGGCAACACAATTTCTAAAAACAGCATATTGAAAATCAATAAATTATAAAGACTAACAAATAAAACTGCAAATCGAAAAAGCTTAATGAAAGTTTAAGGCAGCCGCGTCGAGGGGTCGAATTGGTTAAACACTAAAACTATTGAGAGGTGAACCAGTTGCCGTGGCGTTTCCGCTATTTGAAGGAAGTGCTGAAAGGTCAGTGAACGTCCAATGGCCTTTGATTTTAAATCGAAATCTAAATCTAAACACAAATATAAATTTAAATACTTTATGAATGATCAACATGAGTTTGAGCAGCAACCTTATAACTAAACTTGATGTGTGGGCTGTATTGTGGATCGTAAGCTGCGTAAGCTGAGAACATTTTTTGAAAGAGAGTCAAAGCTTTCAATTTAGAGATGCGAACATTAGTCAATTTTTGAGTTGGACAGCCAATTTCGCAAGTCTGTCAGTGGCAGGCACTCAGTAACTTCCCTAGCTCCCCTCTCCATTCACTGCATCTCTCCAGCGATAACTCAACTAACGCAATCACAACTCTCGCCCGACTTTCAACACCTTCCATCCAGTTTGTGTTGTCGGTATTTGCAACTTCAAAGCAAACGACGACGCATTACTGTCAAATTTTCACACATTCGAAGACGCAGCTGTAGTTGTGGTCGCTGTGTCTAATGGGCAACAGATTGAGAGAGAGTGAGAGGAAGAGGTAAAGAGAGTGAGTTACACACCACACACACAGTAGCTGACATGTGTGTGGCCCGGGCCAAAGGACAAATGGACACACACGAAGCCCTACGGTCGATGCTAATTTGCACGCCATAAATGAAACGAATGTGTTGAGTGGGCATACAGAGAGAGAGTGAAGAGAGAAGTAGAAGTAGAAGTAGAAGAGAGGCAAAGTGAAGTGGAGTGAAGAGCCGGCAACTGCTAGTTGGGTGGGCCAAGACAACGCCACCAACGACGACGGCGACTGCAGGCGACGTGACATGCGTTACCGACAACGCCCCTGACTTAATACATATACACACACACACATATAGTACATGTGTAACGGCATATACACACACACATATGCCTATATATACTACACCCCCAAAAACAAAGTCAAGCAGGAGCAAAAGAAACAGGAGAATCAAGCGACCGCGATATGTGTGCAATCGAAACTGAAGCCATCGTCGTCGCGCACTTTGATGTAAAGTAGGAAGCGCCGATAAGTCAGCCGCGACAGCGACGGCAGCAGCAGCAGCAACAGCAAAAACAACAGCAGCAAGGCTACGTAACGGCGGCTCAATTGAAGCGTTGCCTCTGTGACTAAATGATTACGGCTTATCTACTCGAAGGACCTGCCGCGTGCGACGGTCATCGTTTCGGCTTGGCCATTCCATTTCATTCCATCATCATCATCAGTTTCACATGATGCCGTGGCCTCGTTCGGCTCGCCCTCGTCAGTTGTTGCCGTCCTGCACTATACACACACACACACTCACATGCCCATTTATATACATACATAGTAGTACAATTATCAGCTGCCGTTGGCCCTCAGCTCTAGCGCTCTCTCGCTCTGGCAACACACGCTCTCTCTTTGCAGTTGCGCGCTCAGTGGTTTTTGTTCAGTGTCGTTGTCGACAATGCTTCCTTTCTCATACGCCTAGTCGACCTCACACAGAGCGCCCCACCGACGCCTCTCACTGAAATAGTTAAAGAGTGTAGGTGTAGATGTGTGCTCCGCGTGTACTCATCTCTCTATATGTGTCTGTGTGTGTGTGTGTACGTTTTACGTTTCGCCACACTACGTCGGCTTCGTTACATACTCGTAGTGAAACGAAACGAAACGAAAACTGAAACGCTACGAGCAGCGCTGCTAGCGTCGACACCAAAAGTCTCACCGAACATTGAAATCGGACAGCAAATGCTGCTGCTGCTCAATAGCAGCGCAAGCAGCGACGTCGTCGTTGCCGTTGTCGTTGTCGTTAGTCGCTCGACCCGTTGCTCAGTTGACTACACTCGGTTCAGTTCTCCGCAAACTTTCAAGCGAAGCGGTTGTGGTTCGTTCTCATTTTCGATCGCCCACTAAATACAAAAAATAAAATAAAAAGCTGACAGCCAAATAAAGCAGCAGCTGCTACAGCAAAAACAACAATTTTAGATAAACGACAGGGTTTCAATAGTTTTGTACAAGTTAAAAGTGTTGCAAGCACAAAATAAAAACAAAATAATGTTTGTTAATTTTTAAACACAAATTGTGAACGCGTTGAACGGTTAATTTAACAACAACAACAAACGGCAAAAATCATAAATTATATAAAAAGCTGAAAAAAATAATAAATATAATTACTTAATAATTTGATATACAGTGCTTTTGTGTAAATGTGTGTGCAACATTGAAAGTTTATATAAATTTAATTAAATACAACAATAACAACAACAACAGCAACAACGACAATAATCATAATAAAAAGCGTTAATTTGGTTGTAAAATGTTTGAGCCGTATGTGAAAATCAAAAAAAAGCGAAACGTGCATGAAATTTATCAAAATGAGAATGTCGATGTCGATGTTGTCGATGTGAATTTGGAGCAACAGCAGCAACAGTCGTCGCAGCAACAACAACAACAACAGCCAAGTGATAATTGTTGCTGCCAAAGTGGCTCGCAAAATGTTGCTAGTGTTAGCGCATTAAGCAGCGCATTGGCCGAGACGTCAGCTGCGACTGCAACAGCAGCAGCGGCAGCCACAACAACTGCCAGCAGCAGTATCAGCAGCAACAATTGCAGTCGCCTGCAGCAATTGATATCAACGCCTCCAGTATTACTGCGCAGATCGTCGCTGTCGACGTCAGCGTCTGCGTCAGCTTCGACGTCAGCGTCTACGTTGCCGCAACACCCACACGCTGTTGCTGTTAGCACGCCATCGCCATCGCCGCCAACGTCGCCGCCGCAGCAGCAGCAGCAGCAACAAGCGGCAGCGCCTTCGGTTTTGCAACAACATTTGGGTCACCTGAATTACGAAAGTGGAGCAACTGCAGCAGCAGCGGCAGCGCCAGCAACAAGAAGTGGCACAGCAACACTGGCGCAACATTTGGCAACACCCAGCAGCATATTGCAGGCAGCTTTCAGCAACAATAACAACAGCAGCAGCAGCAACTTGCAACACATTTTAACGCGCGCACAAAGTTCCTCCACCTCCACCACTTCATATTCTTCCTCCAACTCCTCGAACAACTGCAGCAGCGCCTGTGCGGGCAACAGGCACTACAACGGCGGCAACAACAACCACAGCAACAACAGCAACAACAACAGCAATAGCATTATTGCCAGCCGCTTGTTTGGGCCAACTTCCTCTAGCGCTAGCTCCAGTTCAGCGGCCAGCTCATCATCATCTTTATCATCATCATCATCCTCTTTATCATCCACTTCGCATCACCTGTCGCCGCATCATCATCTGCATAGCCATCATTCCGCGTTGACCAATTCAATAACGAATCGCATTAATCAATCGATACGGCGGCATCTCAACCAGCAGCAACATCATCACAGCAACAACAGCAGCAGCAACAACAACAACAACAACAACGCCTCAACCTCATCTTCAACGAGCAGCAACAACAACTCCAACTCTGCTGCCTCCTCGTCGCATTATCAGCAACATCAGCAGCAACAGCAGCAGCAACACTTTAATTGCGCTCATCCTGCACAACAGCAACATCATCATCACCAGCAGCAGCAGCAGCAACATCATAACAACCACCAACAACAACAACACCACCACCATCACAGCAGCAATCATCATCAACAACAACAACAACAACAATCTCCTCTGTGCCTAGTATTATTAGTTAAATGCCCAAATTCAAAGGAGTTTTGTAACGCCGCCGCAAATTTCTGTGATAAAAGGTAAATAATTATGAATTAAATGCCGTAAAATTCATTTAAAGCTAAACAATAAATAATTATGCAGTGTTAAATCATTCAACCACTCAGTGGTTGTTGTCTTTTAAGCTTCCGTAAACTTTAAATGCAACGGAAATAAAAAGCAGAAAACTTATTTGCAAGAAAAAGCTGAAAGAAAGGCGGAATGTTTGAAAATGAAACAGGTTTGTAAATGCGAAAAAGAAATACGCGAAAGAAATACGCGAATGTATGAAAATGAAACAGAGTTAATTTTATAAAGAACTTCAATTATTAAATTGCCTTCAAAATTTAAATAAAAGATTTTTTCAAGAGAAACTTTAAATTTTAAATAAAACGGTTATAAAATTGGTAATTTTTTATAGGAAAAATATAAAAGAAAAGGGGAATGTTTGAAAATGAAACAGATCTGTAAATGCGAAAAGAAATACGGGAATGTATGAAAATGAAACATAGTCTTTAACATAAAAAACTACACAAATTCACAAGAAATTAACAAAAGTTTAAATAAAAAGATTTCTTACAGAGAAACTTTAAATTTTAGATACAACGGAAATAAAACAGTCACATTTTATATAAGAAAAATGTGAAAGAAAGAGAAATTTTTAAAAATAAATCAAAAAATGAATTGGTGAATGCTTGAAAATGAAACAAAGTTTTAATTGGTTAAATTAAAAGTTTACTTTATCTGATAGAAATTCAGCTTAAATCCACAAAAATAAACTGAAATTATTTAATTGAAATCAATATTCAATTTTCATTTAAAGAAAAATGTGACAGAAAAGGGGAATGTTCCAAAATTTAAACAGAGTTGTAAATGTAAAAGAGAAATTGTTTGAAAATGAAACAAAAATGTAATTTGTTAAATTAAAAGTTTAGTTTATCTGATAGAAATTTAGCTAAAATCCACAAAAATTAACTAATATGATTTAATTGGAATCAATATTCAAATAAAAAGATTTCATTTAAAGAAAAATGTGACAGAAAAGGGGAATGCTCTACAATGAAACAGAGTTGTAAATGGAAAAATGAAAATGTTTGAAAAGGAATCAAAGTTATAATTGGTAAAGTTAAAAGTTTAGTTTCCCTAAGCTAAAATCCACAAAAAATAACTGAAATTATTCAATTCAAATAAAAAGATTTCTGTAAAGGGCAACAGTAGTACTTGACTACAAAAGAACGCTTGACTTGACCCCATTTAAGAGCTTCTATATGGACTTGATCAACATCCACCTCGTTATACATTTGATTAACACTTAGCAATTTTCGTGTTGCATCCTTGAATTATGACGAGCGCACGGCAACAGCAGCAGCAGCAACATTTTTTTTGTATTTTTTGTTGTTTACCAACATTGTTTGCTGTGTGTTATTCATTTGAATGACTTGCCGTTTTCACTGGCACTCGTTTGGGCATTCATTTGCGAATTGCGAGCAGTGAATTGTACACGTATTTGTGCTAGTTTCATTTGCAACCTCGACGTAACCCACTTACCACTTGGGCTGCCTTGGCTGACCTTATGCGCCAGTGTTGGTAAACACATACATGTACGATTCTAAAACTAATAATAAACTCGGCATCTCTCTCTCTCTCTGACTTTTTCAACCTGAATGTATACAAATTTCGTTGGTGTAAACAATCATAAATTTAATGCTGTTGCTCCATTAATAAGAGTGGGTGGTTTGGGTGGTTGGGTGGTGGCCAGTCCAAAGGGTAAACAGCTGCTTGTCATTGGAGACTTGCGCCGCATTGTTGATAATTAAATGAAATTGGAAACATGTTTTTTTTATTTTTTACTTTCGTTTCATTTCATTTTTCAAGTGAAAACAACAACTTTTTTTGTATTTTGTACTTGTTGCTCATTTTCTTGTGGCCTTGTGGCGCCACAAATCGCAACGTTGCAAAGTCCAAAAGCGATATGACATTTTCTCTGCGATTGCATTTCTTCTCCAAATGATTCATACTAAAGTTTTATCGTTTATATATAAATATTTACAAAATAAAATAATTGAACAATTTTATTAGTGTTTAGTTTTTCAATTGCATTTCATTTTTGGCGAAAGTCTTTGAAATCAAATTTTGAACAAATTTTGCTTTTAATTTCAATTATTTTCTTATTGAATATGAGCAAATTTACTTATGTACAATATATTGTGAGATCACTGTACCTTATGTAGTCTACATTTCAATTGTTTGCTTATGAACTGGGAAATGTCTGAGTTGTGGTTTTTTTTTATTTTTTTTTTTTTTGCACGCCCTCTGAGCAAACGGGACGGGAAGTTTGCTTCAGTGCCTCTTGTTGTTGCAAGGGTCCGACTTGTTTGGCAACATGTGGCAGCAGCATGATGCTAATGCAAATGCTTATGTAATTATTATTCACATTTGCAATTGTTAAACGCTTCTTCAGCTTTCAACAAATCACAAAATAATTACAAGATTTTAAACACAATTTTTTTTGTTGCAATCACACAGTTTGAATGCTGTGCAACTTTCTCATTTTAATATCAATAAGTATCACAAGTGTGCATGTATAGTTTTTAATAAATTTATTAAAAACTTTCATAAGTTTTACACGCATTCCGTTGAAATTCAATTAATTAACATCGATTGCAGCAACAATGTTGCCAATCTCCAAACAGCAACATGTTGCCAACGCTATGTGGATGCTAAGCTGAGCCTGTGAGATGAGCATTGCCATACGTTGTGGAATCTGTTTGTTGAACTCTTTTCTGCCAATCATATTGCTACAGATATTTCGCTTTTCACTTTGCTTAACGCATTTCACCCAATAATCATCATCATAAAAGCAACAAAAAACAACAGCAACAACAACAACAACGACGACGACCAAGATCAACTCTTTCACTTGGGGCCCACATTTTGAATTTAGAACAAATCTCTACGGAAACCACAAGAAGAAGAAGCAAACAAACACAGAAATTTCTAAGCCAATAAAAAGATATTTGAAGCCAAACAGAGATACTCACACACACACACACACATACACACGCAGTAGAGGCAGCATGAGGCATGCGCCATGTGCCTAGAGAAAAGTAGTAGAAATCCGGCAACAACAGCAACAACAACAAAAATGAAAGCACGACAAAAACAAAATGTGAAAACGCATGAAAGCCAATTTCTTGCCGCTTGTTGGTCGTCGTCGTTTCCTTTCCTTCGTCGCAGTCGCCGTACAATTTGTTTAGAAAGTGCAGAGAAATGGTAAAAGCGGCAAAATGCAAACAAGCCAACAGCAACAACAACAATAGCACGCCAAGTTTGGCCCAAAACTTGTGCATTGTAAAAATTGGGCACAAAATGATTATTAATTTATTGATTTCATTTTATGCCTTAACGCGATAATGAAGTTTGATAATGATGACAATCATAATGATACATTTATCTATCTCTTTTATGTTGTTGCTGCTGATGCTGCTTCTTCTTCTTCGGTATCAACTAGTATTATACAATACTACGCGTTAAACGGCAACGTGCTCACTGAACGCAAGCCAAAGCAAGAGCGACTGAAAGAGAGATAGAGAGAGCGAGCGAGAGAGAGCGAGCGTGTGTAAACTGAGCTTTGCTACGCCAACTACGTCATCAAACGAGTTTGACTTGCCGCACGTTATTGTTGTTGTTGCTTCGCTTACGATTACATAAAGCATCGTTTCGCCTCGTCGTTTGTGCTCTCGTTTCACGTTTGCTTGACTTCGGTTACAGTGCGGTCGGGTGAAATTCGCTGCCGTTAACGACTGCGCTGCCGCCTACGCGCCTGCGCACAGACACATACACATACAGTGCGCGCCATACAAATAAATACAGGCCAGCGTCGACGCGACGTCGCTGTTTGGTGGGAAAGAGGGGACGCTAGTAATATTTACGTAATCGAAATATGTTTTCCCTCTGTCGTTATTTGTTATTAACGCAAAAATAGTTTAAACTTTCATTTATGCTGCAATGCGGCTGCTCTGCCGCCAAAGTGTCAAAATTTAACCCAAGTCAAAGCTCTGCCCTCGAGCATTTTTGTTTGTTGTAGTTTTTCTTGATAACTTTTTTATATTTGCTTATAATATTAATCATTAATTTAGTTGAAGAGGAGAAATGTAAATAACCTACCCTAATAGTCAGCGGTGCAAACTTCCAATCGCAAGTTCGCAACAGACAAATTTCACTCTACTTAAATGATTTTATACATTTTATATAACAACACCAACAACGTCGCTGTCGCCAGCGACTTTCACGAAAACTGCAAGCAAAACTGCAGAGAGACGCTGAGGAGCTTTCTCCTTATGCCTCGGCCTTTGCCGCGACTGCGCTGCTTTGCGCTGCTCTGATCTGAGCTGCTAAAGGCAAATGGACGCAAGCAACGCAACGAATTGACGACTGAACTCCAGTCACTGAAAGCCAAAGTCGAAGCAGATAAGGCAACAACAACAACAGCAGCAAATGCGAGTGCTAAAGCAAAAACAATAAAACGAAACGAAACGTAACGATAAAATGAAACTTGAGCGTGGGAGTTTTGAAAATTAATATGCGTTCAAGTGATGACATCGACTCCAAAAATATACATATGTATGAATGAGACAGAGGATAAGGCGAAACGAAGACGAGCAGAATGAGAAAGGGCGAAGAGAAATTGCATGAGTTGTGGGTGGATGTCATTGTTGCTTTTGTTTTTGTTGTTACTGCATTTGGTTGCGGAAGTTAAGAGACGAGCAATCGCTAAGAGTAGTTTCTCTTTTGAAATCATTTTCATTGGCATGAAAGATCACATTATTTAAATTAAATGGCCAGGTCGTTTCTTCGTTGTTGTTGTTGTTGTTTTGCTAAATTTATCTTTGCATCGCATTTATACAAATACAGATACATACATGTATTTGTGTGTGTGTGTGTGTGTATGTAAAATGAAAAGCATTTCCTTTTCTTCAAAACGTTTTTCACTCGACTCATTTGTTGTTGTTAGACGAGTGAAAGGAGTATTATCTGCCCAGTTTGTTGTTGTTGTTGTTATTGTTTTGTTGTTGGTGAAAACGGCAACAAAAACAACAAACAACCCAGTCAGTGAAAACTCATGCGATAATTTGTTGTAAAATTGAAAATTTTCACCATTTTTATTATTGGCGTGCCTTTTGTTGTCGACATTCGTCTGAGTTTGGAGGCTTTTTATTTTCATTTTTTGTTTCTCCTTTTGTTTTTGTTTTTTTTTTTATCAAATTTCATTTAAATGCTAATGAAAAGTTGCCGGAAGTGTGCGTGGAAAGTCGAGTCGACTTCAATTATATAACAAGCAACTTTGGCGGAAAATTGGTGAAAAGTTGTAAGTGATTGTTGTTGCATTTGGCGCGCTTTTCACTTTGGCAGCTGAATCGTCAGCCGACCCCCACACACAACTCTCTCCCGCTCACTCTCTCTTTAATTCTCTTTTGTTTTCCCCCTCGTTGGCAGCTTAAAACGATTTGTTATATCTTAACGCGTGCTGCGCTGCCGTTTGTCATAAATTCTCTTTGCAAAAGAGACAGCGACTGCGACTGCGACTGCTCTGCCCGTGTGTCAGCGTTGCCATATAATTGTACTTTTGTTTGATGGGCCCACGCTAAAGATCGCCCAAGGTGTCGCATTAACAGCGTGTCCGTGTCCAATTGCATTCGATTCAGCTGCCAATGGCATCGACAGCGACAGCGACGAAGCAAACGAGGAAGAAAGAATACAAGAAAAGACAAACCGACTACAGTGACCTCTCACTATTATTGCTGGCGAATCTAAACATTGTTTTAAAATGTAAATTGAATAAATGTATTTTATATGCTAAATTAGTTAAACAATGCACAAGAGTTGACCATGTCATTTGATATGACCATTTATAGTGAGTACGTCATGTATTCAGTGCAACCCTCAACTTTTAAGGTCCAGCCTAATGCTGAGTCATTAAGAATGCTTGACAGCGACATCAGTCCATTAATCATCACAAGTTTAACCTCACTTTAAGGGAGGCTGCCCATCGTTTTCTCTTTATTTAACCTTACGACGAGTATAGCTTCAGAGTTCTGCGCCATGGGCTTTGCCTTGTGGCGGCGCGACATTCAATGTCATATAACAAACAAATGTTTTTGGCTCTGGCCCTTTAAAGCTCTAAGAGACAGAGTGAGCGAGCGAGAGAGCGCAATTGTGTGAGAGAGCTTAAGCTTAGTGTGTGTGTATGGCTCTCAATGCCAAATCAATGTCATTAACACTAAAGCACACTCACTAAAAAATTGAATAAAGCTACTTGAAGGTACTAAAACCTGACGATACAGCGGTTGCCTTCGCCGCATGATTGACGTCGTTGTCTCAGTCTCAGTCGCTGTCGGCGTCAGCGTCACAATGCTTCGTTTTGTTGTTTTTGTTATTTCTGCTGCTACTTCCGATGCTGGTTTACGGTTTGTTCTGTTCGCTTCGTTCGTTTACCTTGATTATAATTCGCGTCAACCTTTTAACACACGCACGCGCGCTCTGTCACACACAGGCGGATGGATTGAAGGTCCTTTTTGAGGCATTTTGATGGTCACTCTCAGCTCAGCTCAGCGGCAGATGCAGCAGCTACAGATACAGATACCAAAAATTGTTGTGGCAACTCCTTGGCTGCTCAGTTGTGCAGCTATTATAGTAAACTCTTGTTGTTGTTGTCGTTTCAGCCTTGTAAAGATTTTTCCCGAGTTTTTCTATGCTTTAAAATTTTGGCTGTTGTTCCTTTTGCATCTGCTCACACAGCTAGCATTGTTATTGTGTCTGTGTGTGTGTGTGAGTGAGTTTGTTGCTGTTGTTGTAGCAGATCCTCTCTCTCTCTCCCTCACCCATTGTTTGTCAATTTTCCACTCTTAGCAACACTATATATATTTTGGCCCATTGTTTGCTGTCATCTGCAGGCATCTCTGCCTGAGTTATCCTTGTCGTCTCTGCATCCGTTGTGTGACGTTTCTTAGCCGCCTCAGAATTTTCCTTGCCCACACATTTAGTTTTCTTTTACCGCTTCAGCATGACAGTCGCATCAACTCCGCTGTTGACCGCATACTAAAAAAAGTTCCTACTACAAACTCGAGCTGAGATCAGAATCCACTTTAAAGGCAAACGCCCTGTGCTTTCCAAAAAGCTCTCTCTCTCATACACACACTCTCTCACTCAATCTGTGAGTCGCCCACTCAGTGCTCGGGTTGATCGTTCGTTCGGTTCGTTCACTTTACGCGAAATAACGGTGCACTCACGAATTCTACTTTCGCTCCTCGCGCATTATGCCCGCTGCTACACTTTGCATTTTGGCGCATTCCGTTTTCTGATTTCCGTGTGCTTGTTTGTCTTCGTTCTCGTCTCGTCTCATTTTTCTTTTGTGTTTTGTCGCGTTAGCTGAAAATATCGTTTTTAAGAACATTTTTGCATTATTAAAACTTTGTTAAATACATTATTTTGTGTGTGAGAGTGTGTGCGTTAGTGCGGCAAGCTGGAGAACTCTCTGCTATTGAAGCTGCTCAACTTACTCGCCCGACATTCGAGCTGTGATAGTAACTTGGTCAAGATTGAGTTTGAGCGCAGCATTATGGATCTGTTGCAAGAGCCAAGGTGCCTTTTATAATTTATACTCTTTTATTTATTAATTTAATTTAATTATAATTAAAATGTAACTAATTTGTATCTTTTTTTCTGAATTATTTGCAGATTGCCGGTGAACGAATGTCAGGCAAGCCAAACAGCTAGAGTCACCTCGAACCTGCACGCATCCAGTAGCACAATGGCGGTCAGCCGTGTTCCCTCGCCGCCCTTGCCGGAAGTTAATACGCCAGTTGCTGAGAACTGGTGTTATACGCAGGTAAGACACACAATCTTTAAGCCCCTACCCTCCTTATCCATCGGGATTAAATTACATTGTACATGCACCCATCAAGAATAACGAAGAATCTGCGGATCTGCAACGGATCTGGTCAATGTTTGCATTCCTATGGATTTGCCGACATCGCTGCTCAAATTTCATTAAAGTAAACTGATTCCACATTTTGTGGTTATGTGCATATTTTTTTTTCATTCTTTCTTTTTTGCTTGTTTGCACAGGAAAATGCATTTCCGTTGCAGTCTCCCTTTTTTTGCCGCAGGTGTCCCAACTGAAATTGAGACAAGTTCCCAAAAAGGAAATCTCTAAAAAAAAAAAAATGCCAGATTAATGCAACAATATTAAAGTGTATTCTAAGCTCAAGCAAAGCTCTCTCTTTCTCTTTTCTTAAGCTGTTTAGCTTTTTACTGAAATTGAGACAAGTTCCCAAAAAGGAAATCTCTACATAATCAGTTTTATGCAAAACGATTTTAGTGGATTCTAAGCTTAAGCAAAGCTCTCTCTCCTTGCCTCTTTTTAAGCTATTGGGCTTTTTGAGTGTTTTTTTATAATGATTTTACTTTGTTTTGAGACAAGTTCCCAAAAAGATAAAATTTAAAAAAAAGTCAGTTTTTTGTAAAAGGATTTTAGTGGATTCTAAGCTTAAACAGCTAAGCTCTCTCTTTATCTTTTATTAAGCTGTTGAGCTTTATACTGAAATTGAGACAAGTTCCCAAAAAGGAAATCTTTAAAAAAAATTCAGTTTTTGTAAAAGAATTTTAGTGGATTCTAAGCTCAAGCAAAACTGTCTCTTTCCCTTTATTTAAGCTATTGAGCTTGTTAAGCGCGCTTTTATTAGAATTTTACTTTGTTTCATTCAATGCTAACATATTTTTAATCAATTTGTTTTTCTTGTTTTCAATTACAGGTCAAAGTGGTTAAATTTAGTTATATGTGGACCATAAATAACTTTAGTTTTTGTCGGGAAGAAATGGGTGAAGTACTCAAATCGTCCACATTCTCAGCCGGTGCTAATGACAAACTAAAATGGTAAGCAATTTTTATAAATATAATCTTTCATTTATTAATTTGATACATTTATACAAAAGGTGTTTACGGGTAAATCCCAAGGGACTAGATGAGGAAAGCAAGGATTACTTATCATTATATTTACTGTTAGTTTCGTGTAACAAATCTGAAGTCAGAGCCAAGTTCAAATTTTCCATATTGAATGCAAAACGTGAGGAAACCAAAGCAATGGAATCCCAGCGGTAAGTCTTAATAAAAACTCTTAAAAATTAAATTTATAATATTTTTTATAACTCATTTTTTTATTTGCAGAGCTTACCGTTTCGTGCAGGGCAAAGATTGGGGCTTTAAGAAGTTTATACGCCGCGATTTTCTATTGGACGAGGCCAATGGCCTTTTGCCCGAGGATAAGCTGACCATATTTTGTGAGGTCAGCGTTGTGGCGGACAGTGTGAACATCTCCGGACAATCCAATATTGTGCAGTTCAAAGTGCCCGAGTGCAAACTGTCTGAAGATCTCGGCAATCTGTTTGACAATGAGAAATTCAGCGATGTAACGCTCTCGGTTGGTGGCCGTGAGTTTCAAGCGCACAAGGCCATTTTGGCAGGTAAGAATACGATACTAATGATACTTTAAAGATACTATACCAATGACAATTACCATTTAAGCCTCAAATGAAACTAGTAATGTACAGAAAATACATTGAAAACTCGATATTCGCGGCAGCGATTTTTTAAATATTTGAACTCGATAATTCGATTATTGACGATATATGCGATAACGAGATTTATATTTTGACGATTTAAACGTTTCCTAATAGATTCCTTGATTACTAATTTGAATTCGCATCACAGCATCCTCTTACAAGTTTATTTTAGTGTTGTAAAACTACATTAAAAAATCGACAACTTAACTTTTGCGAAAGCAATTGTTCAAGAATTTTCACTCAATAATTCGACTATTGGCGATATATAGATAACTCGATTTTTGTTTTGACGATTAAAACAATTTTATTTACAACTTGATTTATAATTTAATTTAAAAATACATCGAAAATTCGACAAATCGATTTTTGCAAAAGCGATTTTCAAGTACTTTAACTCGATATTTTTCTTTTTAACGATATTTAGACAGCTCGATTTTAGTTTTAACGATATTAAGTTTGGATTTAAAACTTTGTTCATAATTTGGATTTACATCACTTAGAGCATCTTCTTAAAAGCTGTTCTCAAGTTTATTTTAGTGATATAAAAATACATCAAAAAATCTAAAACCCGATTTTTAACTCGATAATTCGATTATTGGCGTTATATAGATAATTTGGTTTAAATTTTGAAGATTTTAACATTTCGATTTAAAGTTTGATTCTTAATTCACATCATTTCATCCTTTTACAAGCTGTTCTACAGCTTATTTTAGTGCTGTAAAAATACATCAAAAAATCGATAACTAAATTTTTCAAGTATTTTAACTCGATATATTTTTTTTGTCGGTTTTTTACGATTTTTGCTTCGACTATTTTAAACTTCTTAATTTGTATTTACATCATCAATGAAAACTAAACTAATTTTTCAATATATTTTTATTTTTTTATTTACAGCGCGCAGTGATGTCTTTGCGGCCATGTTTGAGCACGAAATGGAGGAGCGTAAGCTGAATCGTGTCGCCATAACCGATGTGGATCATGAGGTGCTCAAAGAGATGCTTCGATTCATATACACGGGCAAGGCGTCGAACCTAGAAAAAATGGCTGATGATCTCTTAGCGGCTGCTGATAAGGTAGGACAGCAAATTAAACAGACTTTATATTGATCATAATAATAAAACTTCATTTTCAATTACAGTACGCACTCGAAAAGCTGAAAGTGATGTGCGAGGAGGCGCTGTGCGTCAATCTCTCTGTTGAAACAGCAGCCGAAACGTTAATATTAGCTGATCTCCACAGTGCGGATCAATTGAAAGCACAAACGATAGATTTCATTAATACGTAAGTATATTAATTAGATATAAATATACATATAATATGTATAACTGACATTTTTGTTTTGTTTGCTTACTTACAGTCATGCCACCGATGTGATGGAAACCTCTGGCTGGCAAAATATGATCACAACACATTCACATTTGATAGCGGAGGCATTTCGTGCCCTCGCAACACAACAAATCCCACCAATTGGACCACCAAGGAAACGCGTGAAAATGAGCTGAAACCATAATGCAGAAGCCAACCATTTAACACTAGCACTAGCAACAGCAACAACAACAACAACAGCAACAACAACAACCAACAACATCAACAACAATACCTACAAGAGCAACAATAATAATAATAATAATAACAATATTAATAACAACAATAAAAATTGTCAAACAAATTTCAATAGTTGCATACAATTCAAATTCAAAGCAAATGCAAAAATAATACGAGCAGCTAATAATATTATTACCAACAACAACAATATTAGCAATAACAACAATAAGTTAGAAGAAGCAAAAGCTGAAGCAAATACAAATATAAAGTTTATTGTTTCGTCGAAATCGGTTAATTTAATATTCAATAACTTGATAAATGTATTATTTTTATTTTGTTGATTTATGATTATGTTTAATGTTTATTTCTAAGATTTTAAAAAGTAAAACAGAGAAAAAAGAAAAACCCGAAAAGAGCAACAAATTAATAAATAAACTTTTTAAATAAGAGTGTGAAGAGTAAGAAAAGCGAAGGCAAAAAAATATAATCATATGCATAAATAATAAAAACATAAAAACAAAAAAACAAAAATACAAACATTGCGTAACTATTATAATTATTAATTATTATTATGTAATTCTATTATTATGATTAGCGCGTATAAATTACAAAGCGTACACTTTGATTGTGATGTATATTCGATGAGTATGACTAATGCATAATGATACGGATATGATAATGAAGTTGATTTATATATTGTGTATATGTAAACTCTGCTAATTCAATTCAAGAGAGAGAGAGAGAGCATTAAAGGTTTTATTTTTGTATTTACCGCAAAGCAACACTCCCCCTATCCAAAACACACACACACACAAAACAAACACACACACATCAGCGAATCTATCAAAACTATCAAAATAGCTGCAACCACCGTCGTGACACAACAACAACAACACACACTACAATCAATAAAAAGAAACATTGTATACATACAACTTTACTTTCTACTCTATTTTCAAAAAATATAAATAAACTGCAATGTTTTTTGTTTTTAAGTATTTAATGCAAACTTCTTTATTTCTTGTATAAATAACTAAAACAAAAACAAAATCAAAGCATTGACGAAATAAAAACAAAATGTAGCACTCTGTGTATAGTAAGAAAAAACAACAAGAACAACATCGTCTTTATTATGGCTTGAATTGTTTAAGCCCAGTCAGGGCTTGTTCTTTTTTTACAGCTGCAATAGATCAGGTTTTCCTTACCCCCTATCCTATTTATTATTTGCAAATCTAAACAATAATAATATTAATTAAAGACAAGCAACAAACGAATAAAGTAAAAGTGATAATATTCATCCAACTAACTTATAAAATATTCAAGATTTTATAAGATGAAATCGAAAAAAAAAAAAATAAGCTTACAAATTTGATGCTAACTAAATGGAATCCAAGGAACCTTATTCAAACAGTTTGCTTGATTGATGAATTGATGAAATGACAGCATTTGCAAATTGTAAATAAATAGCATTAGTTCTTACGATTGTGGTAAATTCAAATGCACAACACACAACAGTTAAATGATACTTAGACAGCATTCATTAAAAGCTATTCCAAATGTGAGCGACTCCAATTGGATCGATCATAAGTATATAGATATCAATATGAAGTGCTGTTAGACATAACAAATTATTGGTTTGCTTTCATACAACGATTGTTATTTCAATTCCAATTGACCAAAACGGAAGCAATTAATTAATAATAAATTAAGAGTGCTGTGTGAATGATTCAAAAACTAAACTCGTCAAATGATGGAAATAAAATATCAAAAGCAAACATATTAAAGCTAACTAAGATACATTTTTATGCATGCCAATCTAAATGTGTAGAAAACAATAAAGGATCAGGAGTACAGAACGTACATATATAATATATATGTATGTAATAGAACTTAAAAGTAAACTGGGGAATACGCAACACGAGAAACCTTTTTAAAATGCAAATTGTAATTGTATTTAACAAATTAGATAATAAATTACTATGTTCTAAACACGAACGCGACTATTTTTTCTCCTGCTCATCCAAAAACTGCTGCAGCAGTGTGCCATCAATTGGAATTGTGAGTTGTTCGGAGCCATCGACACTACGCTTCGACTTGACCAATTTGTGATCCAAGAATTCGGTCAGCTGAGCACGCAATGCCAAATCGGAGCTAACCAGAAACGCCTCGCGACAACTCCAGTACAGATCCTTGAAGGGCATGCCCTGGTAGTTGGCATTGCCCTTGTTCTTCAACTGAAACTTGACAATCAGCATGTAAATGCCTCTCGAATTGGTGGTCAGCGAGGAGAATACACTGCGCAACGAGGAGAGCGCCAGCTCGCCAGAGTTCTGCACCAAGAGCGAGTTCTCGAAAGCCGTCTCATCAGTATACGGCAACATGGTGGTGCAATCCCACCAGGAGAAGTTAAAGTTGCTGAGCTTGTTCTGATCCCACACTAAATAGGGAAAAAGTATTAATAATATTTGTGCTGTATTATGTGCATAGTTAAGTCCACTTACACAGGGGCGTATTGATGTGATCGATGGAGGCCAAGAGATGTATATTGGGAATACGCGACAGGCGCGAAAGAATCGCTTGTGCTTTGACATTGCGCAGCATGGCGCCGTCCAGATTGTGCACAATCAGATATAGATGAGTTTCGGGTATCAGCGCAAACTCCTCTTCGATCATGTCCACAGCCTCGTGTGCGTTGCCCGGACTGGGACCTGCATCCAGTATTTCGGTAGTTATGCTGTCCAGCACATCTTTAAGCGTCAGGCTGGGAAAGAATCCGTTGACCACCAGCACCGTTTGCTGCGAGAGCACATCACGATGAAACGACTGCAGCAGCTGTCGCTTTGAGCCCAGTCCATAGAGTAGAATATTGAAGCCCTCGTTCAGAATGCACATCCATTTGGAAAAGTAGGAGCGATACTCTTCCATTATAGCACTGATAGCCGTTTCATGCTCTGCCGATGCTTTCATTCCAGCCAAAAGACTGAAGACTCTATCTGCGGCCAGTCGTGGATTCTTGAGGCGATCCAGTGTGTGATCTGATGTGAGTATCTTGCTGCTGGCATGGGAATGAAAGTAGCCATCGCTTTCGGGTACATACTCGTTGGATCTCTTAACGCGTGCCGATTGCCGCTGGCGCGCAGCTGACGGAGTCTTGGGAAGCACAGGAACCACAATAGCTCGACGTGCTTTGGCAGGTGTTTTGGGCTCATCGTCGGCGGCATCGTTATCTGAGGTGGCGCCATCGCTATCACTGCTGCTGCTGCTGCTGGAGGAGTTCTCATCGCTTGGCCGGAAGTCACTCTCGTCCGCGGAGAAGTCCTCATCGGAGTCAGCCACGATTCGGGCTATTTCTGCAAGATAAATAATCAATGTTAGGATTGTTGGCATTAAACCAGATGAGGAACACTTACGCTGTTTAACTCTCGTACGGACATGCGACGGTGTCTTTGGTTGATCTGCCTTCTTGCGCTTAGTATCTGGTGTTTTGACACCCAATCGAGGAGTCTTTGGCGTCTTCGGGGTCTTGGGAGTGCACGGAGTAGCATTGAGTGCAGCCATTGCCATTGCATCACGTTTCTTGGGCGTATTGAAGCCAAACAAACTGGTGCCCGCCACATTGTAGTCGGCCTGTATTAGCTGTAAATCTCGTGCATTTGGCTTTGGTGCTGCACCATCTGGTTCTGGTCCGACATCCTCCGACTGCAGCTCCTCCTCATCCGAGCACTCCACATAGTTGACAACAATGTGTTCCTTTGCAGTTGCGCCTCTAAATGCCTGATATTTCTTGGTGGGACTCGGCTTACGCGCTGATCGGCGTGTGGTGGGCTGCTGCTGCTGCTCCACCTCAGCGGCGCTTGATTCCTCCGAGTTTGTTAGATTCTCAATGGATTTCAAACTGGCGGATTTAGGACGCCCTCTTGTTGCCTTCTGTTTCTTTGGGGTCTTGTATTCGGCGTCGTGAGATGCAGCTGCCTGTGTCTTTGTTGGAGTGGAACTCATTTTATTATATTAAGCACTTCGGTAAACAATAACTTTAGCTTTAGTAAATTAATAAAAACAACTTGTTGTTTTTGCCGCGGATTTGTTGATAATAATATCGGTCTATCGCTTTTATTCAACTTTAGCATATCGATAACAATCCGCGCCTTAGCATATCGATAGCATACCCAGGAGATAGGTATCGTATTTTTACGATAGCTTTCCTATCGCACTTTAATGCGTGATCGCAATATCGTATCAGCCGCCAATCATCACTGCGGACTGCCGCCCGCGCTAGTGACGAAAGCATCACGAAGGGTGCGAAAGGCAACTAGCAATATATACAGGATTGGTTTTACAAATAAATACATTTGCTGTGGCAAAAATAAATAATAAATTGATTTGCTTGTATAGTAAAATTATTTCAATTCAATCGCGTGCAAGCCAATTTTTGTTTGAGCACCGCTTAAAACAATCGTTTAAATAATAGCGATATATCGTGAAAACGAAATTAGTTACATCACTAACTCTGAGTCAGGCGGTTTAGCGTGCGGCAATTTTTCACAGCAATTTCAGTAGCCAAGTGTTTTCCATTTGTTTAATTTTTTATTAAAACTCGCAAAACACAGACGAAAAATGTCGACATTGGCAAGTCCTTTATCCATCGCTGGCACGCGACAGTCCGGCGCTTCAGTGCGTACGCAGAACGGTAAGAAATCATAAGTTTGAACAACAGCTGCAGCCCGTTAGGTCGCCGGGGTCTCAAGCACGTTGCCAGTGACAGTGCGACCCTCCCACGGCCATTGGGAATGTTCCCGAACAAATAATGTGAAATCTTACTCATGTTAAAGTTTGGTATTTGCACTGATTAAATGGATTGTAAGGGAATGATATTAATGAGAAACACCAAGCACTCAAAGTGAGGTTATGGTGTTAGAAGCGTCTAGGTCCCCTAATATTTACAATTGGAATTAATACCAAGTACATTCTGTTGTTGCAGTCATGGCAGCTCTGTCCATATCAAACATTGTGAAGAGCTCGCTGGGTCCCGTTGGCTTGGACAAAATGTTGGTGGATGACATCGGCGATGTTACCGTTACCAATGACGGAGCAACTATTCTGCGTCTGCTTGAGGTCGAACATCCAGCTGCCAAGTAAGTCCGATAAAAAGATGAGTTTTTGGGTGTCCTTTAACCAGTTGTTTAGGGTGCTTGTAGAGCTGGCACAGCTGCAGGATGAGGAGGTCGGCGATGGCACCACATCCGTTGTCATTTTGGCCGCAGAGTTGCTGAAGAACGCCGATGAGTTGGTCAAGCAGAAGATTCATCCAACTTCCATCATCTCGGGTTACCGTATTGCTTGCAAGGAGGCATGCAAATACATTTCAGAGCACCTCACGGCTCCAGTGGATGAGCTCAGTCGTGACTCATTGATCAACATTGCAAAGACATCGATGAGCTCCAAGATTATTGGCGCCGATTGTGACTTCTTCTCGAACATGGTTGTGGATGCCGCTCATGCCGTCAAGATCACCGATCCCAAGGGCCAGACAGCCTATTCCATTAAAGCCATCAATGTGCTGAAGGCTCACGGCAAGTCAGCTCGCGAATCTGTCCTGATTCCAGGTTATGCCTTGAACTGCACCATTGCCTCGCAGCAGATGCCCAAGAAAATAGTAAACGCTAAGATTGCCTGCCTTGATTTCTCGCTGCAAAAGACCAAGATGAAGATGGGCGTGCAGGTGTTGATCAATGACCCAGACAAACTGGAGGCCATTCGCGCACGTGAGCTGGACATCACTAAGGAGCGCATCAACATGATCTTGGGCACCGGCGTCAACGTTGTGCTGGTCAGTGGCGGCGTGGATGATCTGTGCATGAAGTACTTCGTCGAGGCCGGCGCCATGGCTGTGCGTCGCGTGAAGAAGAGTGACTTGAAGATCATTGCCAAGGCCACAGGCGCCGCTTTCCTTACATCGCTGACAAACATGGATGGCGAGGAGACCTTCGACTCGTCGATGGTGGGTGAAGCCGCTGAGGTGGCACAGGAGCGTATCTGCGACGATGAGCTCATTCTCATCAAGGGCACCAAGGCTCGGTAAGAACAAGTTAACTAATAATATTGACAAATTACTTATAATTGACTTTCCTCTTCCAATTCCTATTCTAATAGTGCCGCTGCTTCGATTATTCTGCGTGGTCCCAACGACTTCTACTGTGATGAGATGGAGCGCTCTGTGCACGACGCTCTCTGCGTGGTGAAGCGTGTGCTCGAAAGCAAAAAAGTCGTTGCTGGCGGCGGCTGCGTGGAGGCAGCTCTGTCTATCTACCTCGAGAACTTTGCCACCTCGCTCTCATCGCGGGAGCAGTTGGCCATTGCTGAGTTCGCCAAATCCATGTTGGTCATTCCGAAAACTTTATCTGTAAATGCCGCCAAGGATGCCACCGATTTGGTGGCCAAGCTGCGCTCCTACCACAACTCCAGCCAGACAAACAGCAAAAATGCCGAGCTCAAGTGGACCGGCCTGGATCTGATTGAGGGCGTGGTGAGGGACAACAAGAAGGCCGGCGTCCTCGAGCCAGCCATGTCAAAGATCAAATCGTTGAAGTTCGCCACCGAGGCGGCCATCACAATTTTGCGCATTGACGACATGATCAAGCTGAATCCAGAGGATAAGAGCGGCAAGAGCTACGCCGATGCCTGCGCTGCCGGCGAGCTGGACGGTTAAAGCTATATAGTTAACACCGCTACTATCATTTCTTTTACTTGATTAGGCATTTAATCTTATGTATCACACTCAAACAAACACACTGCAAAACTATCGCCACACCCTCCTCCCCCATTTATTTGTAATAACAATTTAATTGTTTGATTGCTAACTGCGATTTGTATTAATACCGCACCATTTTTCAACCTTACTCATTCACTTAATATGCATAATAAATGGAACTTCAGAATATGCTGCGGCGTATGCAAAACTAAACTCAATGTTTTGTTATTTTTTGTGGAATATGTACATATGAGAGAAAAGAATACGGAGAGATCAGAGAGCCGGAGAGTCCACGATCTATAAATAGCACGTGCATCGATTCTTTCTATAAATACAAAAAAAGAAAACAAAATCCGAGAGCAGTCGTATAGCGTGTATAGTGAATTGAGTTGGAAATTTGTTACAATTAAAGAAATATTTTAAAAGAAAAATGTCTGCAAATCCTTTGGAAGGCGCCGATGGAGGCGATTTGAATAACAACGAGACGGAAGTGGACACGGCAAATGGACACGGGCAGTCGCAGAATGAGCTGCTCGACATGGTCTTCACATTGGAGAGCGAGAAACAAGCACTGCTAGAGGAGTCTCGCAAAAGAATTGGTGCTCTGCGTAAAGATTTCGAGGTTAGTTTCGAATCAACTTTTTCGGTCACAATTGATTAACTGAAAACATATTCAAATCAAAAGGATGCAAGGTGCGAAAATGAGCGACTAAAGAAGCGAGTGGCGAATTTGGAACAGTCTTTAAAGCAATCTGTGATGCTAGGCGGCACGGAAGCACCTAAATCTCGCCAAGAACAGGAGGAACTGCTGCTAAAAGCCAAAACGTTGCTTTTTGAAAAGACCAAAGTGAACAAGCAGCAGGAACAACAGATTGCCGTGCTCAAGAATCAAGTTGAATCCATTAAGGAAGTAGTGCAGGTGACCAAGGACATGTTGCAGCTGAAGACCACAGAGTGCGAGCACACGCAGGCGCGACTGGAGAAGAGTCAACTGTGGATCAAGGCGGAGCAGGAGAAATGCGCCTTGACCGAAAAGAAACTCGACATCTCGAAGGGTGTCTACGACAAACTACGCACGGAATACGACACACAGTCGAAAATCTTCAAGGTGATACATGACATTTCCTTAATTTAAAAGTAAGGTAACTTATAAACTATTCATTACAGGATCTTAAATCAGCCTATGAGCAGAAGGTGAAGGTGCTAAGTCACGCATTGGAGGAGGCCAAAAAATAGTTGAACAATTTAATAAACTACATATGTTAATTAAATGCACAAATATTGTTTATAAGTTTAATAATTTAATTATCTTTGCTCTTTGCATCCAACATCCACGTTTAGGCGCTCTGCTTTGCTGGCTGCTGCTGCTGTTGTTGTTGTTGCTGGATCATTTTGGCGGCAGCTGCCTGTTTCACCTCCAGCACACCCATCACCGAGTTGAGGAAACGCGTCTTTTGCAATTGAATCTTTTCAATTTTCTCAATCTGTTCCTGCACATACTCGACGCGTCGCTTAAAATAGTCCTTGGACCCCTCCAGATCCTGTCAAGCAAACAGCTGTTGGTCAGCAATCTAATAACAACAATTAATTTAGTAGGGTTAGTTACCTTTTCGATATAGTAGCCGGTGCCAATGTCTATGATAAAGTTGTTGAGGTCCTTAATGCGTCCAGGCACGTACATACTGCTTGTCAGCGGCACCAGAATCTGACGGTTCTCCCAATCAGGCTGAAACGCTTCCAGGGCATCTTTTGAACCAGCATATTTCGCCTTGCAGCCATGCAGAGTGGACAGCGAGTCCTGTATGTTGCCCATCTCCTAATCATGCCGAATACAAATGCGGTTTATTGTAACATGTGCCATTTTTGCTTTTCTGATCCGCATCTGCGGTGTTTTGCAGCCCCCTCTCCGCCCCGCCCCACTGCTGCCCCACCACTGTGGTGACTAAAACTCACGCACCCACACGCGACTCGCACTCACCTGGTCGAACTCTTGCTTGATTTGCATCAATTGGTCCGGACTGAGCTTGGTGAGATCAATCATCTCCGTCTTAGCGGTATTATTTGCAGTTGCAGCCATCTTTTGTGCTAGACTTTACTTAAAACTTTAATAAAAAATAATGTTAATTTTAATTTTAGTCACGAAAGTAGAGATGGAACTTAGCGATGATATCACGTGTAGATATATATCGCATACTCGTGAAAGGTGCTTTAAATGCACGCTGTTATAAGCTGTCTGGTATAGCACGCAACAGATGGCAAGTATTTGCTTACATCGAAATAAAAACACTAAATAATTGGTACAACTGCAACTTGATTTGTATTAATTAATACATTTGTTGACTTCTAATGTCTAAATTTTGTATCCCAATCGGAATTCATCTGAAGATAACAGATGTTACTTGCACGATTTCAAAACACTTTCTAACATAACATATCCACAACAGACTACTCCTGTTGTTTAACATAAGTGAGTATAAAATGTCAAATGTACAGTGTTGATAAGTGACGGTATATTTGTGCGCAAAAATTTGAAATGTAATTTTTGGAATTTTCAAAAATCAATTTAAAAAAATTGAGTACATTTGGTACATGAGACTCTTCGCGTGGCAAAGTTAAGAAAATATCCACAAGCAAACAAAATTTTAAATTCGAGAAAAATGCAACAAAAATGCTGGTATTATTTGCAAAATTCTTTCTGTTATTCAAATTTTTTGTTTGTTTTTGGCTCAATCAGATTTTTTTAAGTGGCAACCGTGTTTACAGTGTTGATAAGGGACGGTATATTTGAATTTAAAGAAAAGTAACGATTCGTTTTATACTTTTATTTTATTTATTATATGCAATGTTATAATTCTGTGTTTTGTCAGTCATTCTGTATTTGTATGCATTTTTATACCATTTTTCTTTCTCATAAATTATAAAATCTAACACAAAACAAAGCAATTTGTTTAACAATCACTGCCGCTACATGTACATACACGTTACTATTTGTTAGAATATATAAGTATGTATGTCATATGCAGCCATTACATGTTCATATACATATTTGTAGTTATATACTGGGTATATATGTGTGTTGTTGTGGTGTGTGTTTGGGGTGTGTGTTGATTTCGTATATATATTAGATAACAATGATATTAAGCCTAAATAGATACATCATATATATGAATGCATTTATGTAAGTTTAAGTTGTATTGATACATTTTTTGCATTTCATTCGCATTTATCTGTTCCTATGACCATTCAACTATTACATGCTTTAACTAAGTTACTGTTACTCATTATACTAACTGTACTTGCCTTGCCTCTTATCATTTATGTTTATCATACACATAACACATTATTCAATCTATTCAATTGGGATCGTTTTTTGTTTTCTAATATTGATTTTAAACAATTTGCATGGCGTGTAGAATTTTCAATAATTTAAATTTTCTTTTAGTTTTCGGTTTGAGTGTGCACTTTTAATAATCGCAAGGCAAAAGTTTGAGTTATTTTCAATTGAAATGAATAAACTTTGTGGTTTATTTTAAATGCAGAGTTTTCCTTGTGCAGCATTAACATTGTGAAGATAGAAATTTGTTGTCGTAGCCATTGGAGAGTGTTTGTTACATACATTTTTCGTTTTAAGTGGGAATTTTAATAAGTTATCAACAGCATTTGAAATTGGAATCAATTATTTATCAAATCGAAGGGACATACTCGTACATAATAATAATTGTAATAATAATAATAATTCATTTTACATTATATCGTATATATGTATGTATGCTTGTTTTGTATGTATAAGTATAAGTATATAAAGAGTAGAGTATGTATGAATATATTAGTATGTAAGTAGGGAATTTGTTTCTTCATTTGTATAGTATATATATGTATAAATATGTGTGCATTGTATTGTGTTTTTTGTAATTGTCCTAAGTGTCCTTTCGCTAGATTCGCTAGTTTGTCATGTGGTATTTCGGTTGTATACAAGTTGAGGTCTCAAAACACTCGAAAATATATCAAAAAGTTGTTGAAATGCAGTATATATGTATATGTAGTTAGGTGTTAAATATACATACATATGTATATGTAATAAATATATACATATATTTATAAATAGTACGTTCGATATGGGTATAAACCGTCGATTGGTTAAGGGAAATTCAGGATAAGAATAATATCAATTCAGCTAATAAGAACAAAGGTGTGTGTGTCAGTGTGTGTGTATGTGTGCGTGTATAAGTCCATTTTATATATGTAGGTATATAAAATTGAGTAGGAATAGCTGCGAAATCATAGAAAGCGCCTCAAAATGATATTTATTCTGATTGTAAATGTTAATTTAAATGTTTATGGTATGTGATGTGTTTGTATAAGGGTGTGAGTGTGTGTGTGTGCGTGTGTGTGTGTGTGTAAGTTGTCTTATTGTTAGTTGCAGCTGCTGATTGTGTATACGTCACGTAAGCCTCGAAAAATACGCATAAAGCGGCTCTAATACTGTAAAATTGTTGCTTGATATCGTTTTCATTATCATTTTTCTTTTTCTTTTTTTTTTTTAGCTGTAAAGTAATTTTTGCTCACATTTTGTAAAAAAGCTAGGTAGGTTCGCTTCAGTGTCGCGTGTCATGTCTGTGTATTTGTGTGAGTGTGTGTGTGAGTTGGTGTCTTGTTAATTGATATGTCCGAGTTCATACTGCATAGAGAGATCTATGACAATATATAGTCTCAAATACATATACATAGTATTTAAAGTATATATCTTGTGTTTTTACAACAAAATTATTATCGCTTGGTGAACTCAACATTCGAGTAAATCGCGTTACATACATATACATAATATATATAGATATATAGTGTATGTATAAGGATTCAACATAAGCACAAAGGGTTCTAGAGTTGTTTTTTTCCAATTGGTTTCTTGTTACTTTTCTAGTCATATTTCAATTAACTAATTAAAGCCAGTTTCAATTCAATTAAACAATCAATTAACAGAGATTCTTGCATTTCATTATTATTTGCGCTAGCATTAGCATTAGCACTAGCATTATCATTATCATTTTCGGTTTCATTAGTGTTTTCATTACGATTACTAGAATAAACAGCATTAAATTGTATTGCTGCCTGCGACTTTCATTAGATTACAGCACCACATTTGATAACTTTACACGCTGTTAACGCAACAAACAGAAACTGCTTATAGAACTTGATGTATTTATATATATATATATATATAATATAATAATATATTAGTATGTGGTATAAGTATTTATTTTATATGTAAGTATGTTTAAAGTACGTTTACATTGAATTTCTCGCTAAATTTTGCTTGTATGCTTGTATAATTTACCGTATTGAATTATTTATTAATTCATCTTTCGATTTGCCGCGAACACTTTATTTTATTTTTTTTATTTCTTAACCTTTTTTTAGCGAAATATTATACACAATTATTTGATTGGCTAGTGGCATAATTTGTTTACTATAACATAATGATAATATACATATTGTGTATATATATATGTATATGCTGCATCTTGTGATAGTTTTATTTTATTTTTAGTTTTTGGTTTTCATTAGCAAGTCTTGAGTTCGAAGCTATAATTTCTTAGGCATAATTTTTGCTCAAAATTTATAATTAATTTATTTTTTTAGTATTTTTATTTTTGTTTTGTAGTTTTCTGTCAGCTAGATTCAATGCCTTTAAAACTTAATGCATATGCAGCTAAAGTATCTGTGAATGTGTGTGTGAGTTTGTGTGTGTTTCCATGCTAACATTATTGCCTAAATAAACCAATCCGTGCGGTCGCCGCTTATTATCCTTCCGTCATTTGTACACTTTGTCAATGTGTCTAATTAACGTCATAAGGTTAATAATTAAAATAAATATGGTTTTCATTTTATGTATGTATGTCTGTATGTTTGTGTGTATAGTATGTATTTATTGCTAATTTGACGCTGTTCATTTGTTGCACGCTACTTAGACATACCACTCCTTGACATCCTTGGAGTCGCGCTTCTTGGCCTTTGGCTGCACGAGACCTGCCATCTGGGGTCTGCCATCGCTGCCATAGCCAAGGGAGCCGCTGCCACTGGACATCATGCCACCACCTCCACCTCCAGCAGCACCACCTCCACCACCACCAACGCCGTTGTTGTGTCCATTGTGATGGTGTTGCTGCTGCTGCTGCTGATGATGTTGGCCATGAAGCTGTCCGGGCATCATGCCACCGCCAGTTGCCTGATGATGCTGCCGCTGCTGATGATACGAGCCGTTGGTGCTGGTGTTGCCCAGCAAGGCGGCATTCGGATTATGCGAACCATAGGCGGCGGCCTTCTCACTTTCCGTCTTGTAGCCACGATCGCCGTTCGATTTGAGCCACAGCACCAGCAATATGACCAGAATGACGGCTATCAAAATGCCCGCCACAATGCCAATGATCATCGCTGTGCGCTCCTCCTCAATGGAGTTGATGCGTCCACCTTTGGCCTTGGGTCGATAGTTGTTCACATTGCTGTTGTAGGTGTTGCCGCCGTACGGACCGTACGGCGGTGGATCTGGCTGTGGTGGCAACGGCATCGGCGGCAGCTGATGATCATCGGGCAGCTGTATGCGCTCATGATCGCGATTTGAGCCACCAACTCCACCGCCTATCGCCACGTAGATGTCTGGCGTGGTTTCACTCTCCGTCACGGTGGTGCGTGTCTCTGGCACTGGTGTTGTGGTTGTCGTGGTTGTTGACGATGTTGTTGTTGTCGTGGTGCTCGAGCTGCTGCTGCTGGTGCGTTGCGTGGAGGTGGTGCCCACGCTGCTGGTGGTGCTCGGATGGCTGAAGGAGGTGCTGCTGCTGCTGCTGCCAGCACTCGACATGGTTGTCATATAGCTGACGGTGCTGCTGCTGCCAATGTTGTTGATGTTGCTGTTGCTGCTGCTGTGTTGCTGTTGCTCCGTGGTGACATCGCTGCTGCTGCTGCGTCCAGTTGTCGATGCGGTTACCAGCTCGTTATTGGACTCTGCAAGTGGTTAGCAGCAGTTTTTAATGTTCTTCATTTCAACTCATTCTTCTAAGTTCTCTACTAGTGTTTAAGTGTGTGTGTGTGCAATTGTGTGTGTGTGTTTGTGTGTGCTTGTATGCCCCATCCCACAAAATACATTATTTTATGCCGCTTGCAATTAATTATCATAGTTTATTCAACATAAATTTCGAGACAGATAGATTAAGACAGAGAGATAGATAGAGAGATAGAGATATTTTGATAGAAAGATATGCTGTGCTTCGACTGGTTGATATGTACATTCGGAATACATATATATACTATATATATAGGCACATACACAAGTGTAAGCTTTGTATGTAAATACTGTAAATAAACTATGCAAAAATTACGAGTACTTTCTCGACAGGTTATAAATACTACTAGTATACACATAAATACACATATAGGTACATATATATAGATTGTATATATCAGATTTTATATATACCAGGGATCGCAACGATAATAATTTATTAAAAATAGATTGCATTGTTAAAAAAACCTGTTTTTCCTCTAAAGAAAACAATAAAAAAATTATAATAACATTTTATTATATACATTTAAATTAAGGGTTAATTTATGAATAAAAAATCTAAATATCGTTAGTATTCTATTTTTTGTAAATAAAGAATTCAAAGAAAGGATTTATAACAAGTTAATTCTATTCCATGATACGCCATCCAAAAATGTCCCATTTATCCAGTTAGTTTTGATCAGTTTTGATATTTTGAAATTCGTAATTTTTATTTGCGATCCATGGTATATACAATATCTGATATGACCTCTATCTTCTTCATCAACTTCATCTTCTTCTCCCCTAACCGCTGTTCAACCGCTAACGATCGCTGTGTTGTTTGTTGTTGTTGTTAGTTGTAGGAGTAATTGGATTTGTAGTTCTTGTTGTTGTAGCTGTAGCTGTTGTAGTTACTTTTCTTTGTTTTTTATATATATATAATATTATAATTATGCTTGTTGCTCTGTTGGTGGTAATTGCTCAGATACATAGATATTTTCTGTATCTGTATCTGCCTAAATATGTAAATACTTTAGGAGCTTAGCCTAAGTGCATTGCTAGAGACAGACGTTTCTTTGCATCGATTTGATCATATCATTTAATTTGGTTGTTTGTTTTATGTAAATTTACAGAGTATCCAAGGCGCAATCACAGTCAGAAATATGAAGATGTGTTCACATTCTGAAAGAGACACATAAGGCGTACTCATTGTCAGTTCAAGTTACTTTAGAAGGAAGCATCATCAACAACTGAATGGATGGCGCTGATCTGAGGCTGAGAAGATGACACGAGAGTGAGGCTGATTTTTGGAGATTTTTTTTGTTGATTGATTATAACGATTTTTGATTGGGATTTGAACTGAGCTGAACGTTTGGATAGGTCTGATCAATGTCTGTGGAGTGAGTGTATTTTTATTTGCAAAAACTAGACGATCGATTATATGTAGCTATATGTACAGTTATAGTTCTGTGTACTTTAGACACTGGCGTTAAAAAAAAAGCGTTTTAAAAAAGCGTTGCATACTTCAAAGCGCGCGCAAAAATAACCCAGAGGACGAGATCGCTAACAAGAAACATTTGAGACTAATAAGCGGCTTAACTAGACACAAATATACAAACATATATGTTTATATAAATGAGTGTATATATGTATGTATGTGTGTGTTTGTTGGGTGTATGTATGTATTACATCTATCAGAACTGTAAAAAATGTAAATATACAATTTTAATTAAAAAATTTATTGAAATCAAAATGGCGATTGCAAAAGTTACAATCAAAATTAATATCAAATCAATTGATATATATTTTTACAGCTCTGATAACATTATATATAATGTATATACATAACTATATACAAATAAAACCCAGCGCTATTTCTATATATTCATTACAAACTCGCACAATATAAATTTAACTTTTTCTCTAGCTAATAATGTCTGATGAACTGTGGTGTGTCTATGTGTGTGTGTGTGTACTAGTGTGTGTTGTAATGCAAATGTCAATGACAACATGACACCACATTGGCAAAAAACTAAACTAAATCAAAAAAATAGTAATAAAAGTTGTTCAAGTTGTTCACTTACCTGCTCCCTTTGCCGTGCTCGTGGCTGTGAACTGTTCCGTTGTCTCGCCATAATCTCCAGATCCATGAACACAATCCTCATCATCGCAGGCACGTTCTGTGCCATTGTTGTTGCTTGTGTTGCTGTTGTTGTTGTTATTGCGATCGACACTGAGACTGTTGCCCTGCTGCGTGGTTGTCGTCTGCTTAGTCGGTGGCACATAGACGGGCGTTATGAGATCGTCTCCACTGCCCGACTCGAAGGGCGGGGTGCATTCGTCCTCATCGTCGCCGCGACATCCGGATCCGGCACCGGAGAAAATCAGATCGTCTATGGCACCCGGATAACCACTCGCTGGCGTCTGTCGAGTAGAATTCAAAGTCTAATTTTACCTCAGTTGATCTAACGCCCAAGTGGCCAAAGCGGTTATTGTATGTTTTAGTGAATGTCAACTGTATTACGGGTAGTATTAGATATTAGTAGGTGCATTTAAAGTATCTTATGTATGTGTAAATGGTGTGTATGCATGTGTGATCAACTCTTTTCGTGAAAAACTTTCCATAAAGTGAGTTGACCTTAGGTAATTAATTATATGTGCAAATAAAATCAGGAAAGATTTTTTTTAAATTTAAAGTTTAAATTTTTTAAAATAATATTTGTAGGAAATTATAATTTACTTGAATTTCTGTTTTATAAAAAATTAAAAAAATATGCTTTTTCAGTACAATTTTTTGCACATATGTATAATTAATTTGTTTAAATGTAAGTGTATATAAATAAAGTAATATGTTTGTATAGTATTAGTTAGTTTATTTATGTGCTAATTAACGTGTAGAGTCATGCAGCATTAGTGCGCTTAAATATGGCTGAATTACGAGTACAATTAAGGTGCAAATAAAACAAATACAAGACTATCTGCATTTGTTAAATACTATTGTGTATATATATCGATGTATGTGTGTGTATGTTTAATAGTGGTTAATTGTATAATGTTTATCCACAATATGCTGTGCGTCAAGGAGTAAATATTAAATATACGTAAATATTAAATAGCCGAGTTTAGCTGAGGTTAGTGGCAATTTCTTGGAGGGATTAATTGCTGGTGCTGGTTAAAAGCGATTACGTCACTGACACAAAGTAAATAAAGTAAATAAACAATATGGCATTTCCACTAGTTTATACATTTATAATTATCTAATACTTTGATTTTTTGTTTTTTAAATTATTCTTTTTTAAATGCTAAACCAAATTTCCCCGCAATTTCATCGATTATGAACAGATAATTTTTTACGATAAATATAAGACTGGGGAAAAGAGGTTGTTTATATTGCAAATGAAGCTGATATTTTTACAATACTCTTTTATTTAATTATATATATATTTTGTTTGGGTTTTGGATTAAAGAAATAATTTTGAATAAACGTTGATTGTTACGATGAGAAAAATACTTGAAAAGTTGAAAGTTGAGAGAGGAATTCAAATAAAATTTCAAATAAATTCCCTAACCTGCTGCATTCTCTGCAGATCATTTCTATCTAATACTCCAGTTACCAATTGAACATCTCCTCGTATGGTGATATGGGGATCGCGCTCGACGGCCATGTCCAGGATGCGCAGCTTGTTAACCGACAAACCGGCAATGACGCCGGCAAACGGACGCTCGATCCTCGTGCGTCCGTTGCGGCTAAACTTGCCTCCCACTTGGATATTCGACATGGTATTGAACACGGTCGAATGGTGGCCTACAAATAAATCCAAGATATAGCAGTATATATTGTGATCTAATTGGTAAGAAAGTGAGTCTGAATCTTACCCTGCGGAGTCACTGCTTGGACATTGTAGTCATCCAGCTGAAGTGTTGCGTTGCCTCCTTTGCGCACGAATCGCACCACGTGGTAGGCATTGTCATTGACCTTGGTGCCAATCTCGCCCAGCGGCAGATCCACGCTGCCAATGTTGTACACCATAAAGATATTGCCCTCGACTATCTCCAGCTCCATGTAATCCTGTGTGGTGGCACTTTCAATGCGCAGCAGAACCGCATCCGGCTTGGTCGTGATAAAGCCCAGTGCAATGTTGTCCTCCTCGGTGTCCGCCTGTGTATTCTCCGGAAAGTTGTACTGCACCATGCCCTTGTTGTTGCCAAAGTCATAGGCAATTGATTCTGCAAGAGATCAAATAAAGAGTCAGTTAAATAGTTTTTTTTAATTAAATTGCACCCACCATCATAGCAGGTCGGTCCCGTGTACGAGGTCATGTCGCACTCGCAGGCATAGGCATTCCACTGCTGGACACAGATGCCCCGATTGGCACACGCATTCTGGCTGCACTTGGTGGGTCCCTCACAGCCGCTGACGACCAGGGAACTGGGCACAACCGCATCGCTGGTCAGCGAGGGTGAAGTATCGCCCAAGTCCAATGAGGCCAAACAACCTTCGAAGCCGGAACGTGATGATATCGAGCCCGGCAGCTTGGAGTACATGTCCTTGAAGACGCCTCCAATGTAGAGAATGCCCGCCAACTCCAGATGCATATTGTTGCCGGTCAGCGTGATAATCTCAAAGGAGTCGTCCACGGTTAGAGTGTGCGTCTTGGGCCCGGGTCGTCGAATGCTGACCTGATGCCAGCGATTGTCGTTCATGTGAATGCGCGACTTGTCCCGCATGGTCACAGGCCCATCCCCCAGATCGAATGTGTAGTGGATGTGACCATTAACCAGCTCCACAGCCACAAAGTCATTGCGTCTGCCGCCATTGAACACCAATAGACCATTCGGTTCCACGGTCTTGAAACGGAAGTCAATGGAGATGCTTGTGTAGGCCTTGAGCATGGCCAGGCCCACGTAGGAGTGCTTCGACCGGAAGGTGGCGGCGTGATACGGTTGTCCGGCTGGCGAGTTGACAAATCTTGCTGTCAACTTGAAGGTGGCACTCGGCAGCGCCGACAGTTCGGGGCCCAGAGACTTGACTATGTCCAAGTAGCTAAGAGCGAGGATCGGAAAGATTAGAATTAACAGAGTTCGGTTAAAATTTCAAAATATAAATAAATTTGCATTCAATTCACTAAATTAAAATAATCGGGACTGTTCACGATATCCGAAAACGAGTCAATTTGCCACAAAACGAGTTGATTGCTGTTCCGAATTCCGAAAATCGACTATAATTGTCGTTTTTAAAACATGTGCTGTAGAGTCACCGGATTTAAAAGTAAATGCCAGTAAAAACTTTAAAATAAATAATTAAAATTCTAAGCTGAAAATTATAATAAGGTTGAACATTTTTAGAATCGATTAACATCACCACTTCAAGTTTAAGCAGTTGAAGCTTTCTTTAAAAAAAGCTTTTCTTAAACAGCATCTTTAAAAAAACAAAACCGAGCTGTTCTGAATTCCACTTTAATTTTTGCTATCGATACCATACCCTCGCAGACTTTAATGCTGCTAGAGTTGCTTTAATTCAAACTAAAAAGTTTAATTCTATCTGCAGTATTTAACCTAAAATACTTAAAATTAATTTTCGAAACGTTTTTTAAACCGATCGGAATCGGGAACAGCAAATATTAAAACGTTCGTTTTCTTTATACGATTTCACTTTTTGAAAACATTCGAAATTCGGAACATGGTCTGAATTTTTATAATTAATTTAGAAAATTAAAAAGTTCGAATCGATTTTCAAGTACATTAACTTGATAATATTCATGACCATCAATCGAGTTAATTAAATCGATTGTGCATTAAAAAATTGACACTTACCGCTGTCCATTGAATATGAATCCCTGCATTTGTCCCACAAAGTTCGGCATGGTTGAGGTCATTTGTATCTCCTCCTCGGCATGGAAGAGTCCGCCCAGATGGATCGAGCGTATCTCCATGGTGCTGTGGCGTCCCAGGATTGTCTCAGCTGTGCAAAGAATACAGCATAGATCGATAAAGCTCAAGGGGGTCAAGGGCATGGGCAATGTGCCAGCCTGGGCTTGTTTTCTAATATTTAGACTAGGCAAAGTACCGTTAACATTGGCATATCGTATATATATAAATATGGATAGTTGGTTATATGGATACATGGATTAAAGTTAGAGTACTTAAGAGTTGTTATTTTGGTGACAAACGAAAGTTTTGAAATGCTTTTTTTAGTTTTAGTTACAAGAAGCACATACGCATACGAGTATATGGATATTGAAATATTAAGTAGTATTAGATAGTAAGTAGAGTATATAGTTGAGTAGACATTGAACTAAGTACAAGTAGTAGTATGTATTTCGATTCATAATCAAATCAAATCATTTCAAGCAGTTGCTGTACTTTGGTGTCTGTCCATTGACAGTGGCTAAGAATTGTTGTCAATGCAGCTTTGGGTACATACTAAAGAAAGGTGCAGTTATACGATAGTTTTTATATACATATATATGCCTACATATATATGCCGGTGTATAATAGATAAAGTATATTTATAGAGAGAGAGAGGAAGAGTAGTAGAATACCAAATGATAAATTGAGAACTGAGAAAATGTTTTGCGCATTCGATGCGGCTTTCGATCAAAACAATGAAAGTATTTAACTTAATAGAGATTATCACTAGTGTAGTTAATTAGATAAATAATTAAGTTAAGTATTGAGTTGGGTGCGTAGTACATATATCTACACACATACATACAGAGTAGTTGTACATATGCGTTCATTGCCATTTTTTGTTGATTTTGTTGATAAGAATACTTTATTTTTTGGTGTGTGAGATACATTCTCTTTTACGAGTATTTACTGTAGCGGTGATTTTATTTTTTCGATAGGTGCATTGCTTGATAGAATAACACAACAAATTAAAAGTATTTAAGTAATGAACACGAATAACGTTGCAACTAGACGCCTACAACAATGACAACCGAAGACAGCGATTTCAATTTAATGTTGTAAACATTTTTGTTTTGTTTTTATTCTTACCTAAACGCCAAAATCATAAACTAAACAAATTATAGAAAATAAATAAAGTGAAAACAGAAATTAAAGTACAGTTTTGTTTGCTGCTCTTTAACGACATTGAAACTAAACATCGATTTGTAATTTGTTTAGTAATTGTTATGTTATGTTATGGTATGTATGTGTGTGTGTGTGTGGCCTAAAGAGAGTCGCAAGTTTGTGCTTTTGACTACGATATATATGTATGTATGTCTAACTAATACGAGTACAAGTAGTAATTGTGCAGTTGACTTCAATGAGCAGCGACTACGTTGCGTATACGACGCGTGGTTTCAGCGTGGCAGTGATTGTCATTATCTGTACATGCAAATATGACTGCAGTAAGCGATAGGAGGACAGACACAGACAGAGAGAGTGAGTGAGTGTGAGAGAGAGAGAGATAGTGAAGTGAAAGCGATGTGGGACACAATTGTTGCAGCTGCTTTGTCAGCCATATAATTAGCCGCAATTACATATACCTATGTATGTAAGTAGTTATAAGTACTTTGAATTGTGCCAAACTTTCTAGAGAGAGAGAGAGAGAGAGAGTCAGAGAAAGAGAGTGTTTGTGTGTGTGTGAGAGAGAGAGAGAGACTGAGCTAATCGTAGAGAATGTTGTGGCAGCAAGTCATGCGATTTTCATTTTATTTATTCAAAGTTATTAATTTATGTAGTTTGCTTTTGTTCATTTCATTTCAGGTGCGCACATGCAAACTCTGACGTGGGTGTGTGTGTGCGTGGGTGTAAGTGTAAGTAGGTGTGTGTGCAATTTAGTGTGCGTGCGCGTACATAACAACCGTGGTGCAGCAAATATCTCCGAGTGTATGGGTGAGTGTGTGTGTGTGTGCGTGTGCTTGGCCGGAGAGACGAGCAGCCAACATGGCCCAAAAAAAGGCCATGTCGCTGCCAATGTCGATTGTCGGCCAAGTTGCACATTTGTACACTTACACACAAAATGCGAAACTAATTTGTACGTTTTGGACACGCTTAGTTGCGTTTATTGTTAGTTACTGTAGTAGTAATAGTTGTTGTTGTTGTTGTTAACGAGTACATAGTTTACTTAACACAAAGCTAATTACATATTAAATGGTGCAAAATTACAGCCCTGGGTGCTTCCAAACATTGTTTTGCCGTTCTCGTCTCAATAAGTCGCGACTCGCGTGCTTTGCCATTTTCTCATTTTCATTTTCATTTTACTTTTCGCTTTCCTTTATTTTATTTTTTTGTTTTTTTTCGGTCACGCGCTTGCATCCTTGAGTTGACTTTATCGAGCGATTTGGCAAAAAAATGTTTCACCGAGTTCTTGCGTGTCGATTTTTTTTTGCTCTCGCCTCAGAATTGAATTGAAAAAAAATAACAATTGAAACTATTTACGATGTTTATTTCTTCTCATTCGCTTATGTTGCTGTCGTTGCATTTTGAAATAGAAAAGGTCATTAAGATCACAATTTGTGATTAGAAAATTGCATTTGCATTTGCCATTGTTTTTCATTAAAATACAAGTACCAAAAGTACTTGATGTTGTTTATTGTTGCTGTTGCTGTTGCGGTTAGTTAATTGTTGTTCTCTAAAATATTTATGCTTTAATTACACACTCCTGAAACGAACTTGTTCACATACCACACGTGTTGTTTAATTTATTATTTATTTAAACACACACACTTTTTGATTGTTTAGTTAAAAACTGAATATGCCTGTAAGTACAAATCTTTGATATTTACATGGAAACTATAATTTTAAATGAAAGTACAAATTATAAACAAACAAAATTAAGAAAGTAATTTACAAACACTTGATGTTAACTTTAATTGATATTTGAGTCAACATCAAGTGAGAAAAGTTATCCAAAAGATATGAAAAGAGAGTACTTCAATATGATATTATTATTATCATGGACATAACAATTTACAAGACAATCAAATTTGATATATGTATGTATATTTATAACATTCAATGCGATTTATAGCATCTGTACACCTGATCGAATACTTTTCTTGTCTTTGGCACATAAATACATACTATTTTTATTTATTTATATAGCTTTATTTTAAAAATGTTTGACACACTCTTGCTGATTATTGATTTTTTATTTTTTATTTTTATTTTGTTGGGATTGTCGCAAAATCAAACATAGTATAGTTTATGGGGGGGCAGAATAGAGTTATCGCAAATGAAAACACAACATCAAGATGTTTGAAAAAGTTTCAAATAACTAACGAGAGTCAAATAAATGAATTGTTTAATAATGATATTTTTGTAAGTATAATGAGATTGGCAAGTTAATATAATAATTAATGGGCAAGAATCTTTCAATATCAATTTCATCAATAACAAAAAAAAGTAAATCACAACAAAGCAATTAAATGGAGTGGAAAAAGTTGAGTTGAAAGTTAATTAATTAATTAATTAGGTGAAAGAGCCTTACAATGTACGAGTATTTTTTTGGTGTTTTGGTTAAAGTGAATATGAATGTGATGTGATCGAATGAGTATACGAGTACGAGTACGAGTATGTGATGTTCAAATCTATCTCAAATCTCAGCTATTCAAGTTTTCGAAATGCCGTGAATTGTTATGAGAAAATGTCAGAGGAAATGTATTTTTTTTGTTTTGGGAAAATTAAAGGTATATTAAATATAGCATTTCTTTTAAGCTTTTCATTTTCCTTTATCAATATATGTGTGTGTGTGTGTATGTGTGTTAATTGTTGTGTGTGTGTATGTAAATTGTATTTAAATAAAAAGCTCTCAAATTAAAAGTTAAAGTTTTAAGAAAAACTTAAAAACCGTTGCTTCAATCTTCTACAATATAAATTTTATATTTTTGAATTTGAATTCTTTAGACTTCCTGGCACCTTCACACACCTTTAGACAAGGGGATTAAGGGGGTAGGTTCTACCATATACATATATACAAATATGTATGTATATTTGATTGATCTGGCCTTGAACTTGTGCTTGGAGGCACTTCAAATCGAAATCTAACAATCATTTGATATGATATAAGTATATAAACTTAGTATATGCATAGCAGGAGACTCGAAAATGGGGAGTTTCCTTTTGATAAAAAAAACGACACGGCACGACACGTAGTAGGGCAATAGATGTGCTGTTGATACATACATAACATACCCCTGACGGGGGGAGCCCCGTCGACTTGTAGACGCAGATTCGATGCTCTGCGCGAAAATCGTATGGTGTGCCAATTATTGTCATTGAGCACCGACTGGCCAGCGAGCAGGTTCTGTCGAGGATTGCATGCAAGCATTTAAAAATATACACATATATTGTGCAGCTGTTAATAAAGTGTTGTAATCAATTGTTTACTACAACTAGTTTACCTTCTCCCGATCGCTGAGCCGAACACTGGCGCGTATTCGACCAGCCACTAGGGCAATCTCTAGTCGATCCGGGGAATTGGATTCGGCGCTGGTCAGGAGCAACAAACCCGCTGGGCGCGATGTCTTAAAACGTATGATTAGCTCCTCCGTTTGCGTCTTGGTGCCTTGACCATTGGCCAGCCAAATGGTCATGTGTTGGCTGCCATTAAAGGCCAACGTGGCCAGCTCCCTGCCACACGTCGGTCCCCCATAGAGTGTGGCCGAGCAGTCGCAAATGGGTCGATTCCAGCCCTCGAGGCAGGTGCCGCCATTCAAGCAGGGATTGCCAGTGCAAACATTGCCCTGCACATGACACGATGGTTTCACTGAAGCTGTAAAAGAAACAAATAAAGCATGGTCAGGTCATTGCCCAAAATAGACGCAGTTAATATATGTGCATAACAGGAAAGTAGAGTTATGTTTGGTAAGCCGAAGACTTGATACCCTTGCAGAGACTGAAGGACTACCTTGCATAAGAACATGCGAATTTGGTGGCTATATTATAATACCCTCTGCAAGAGTAATACTCTATGTATGTACACTACTGACCAAAATAATAAGTACACTCTTTTTTTTACTATAACAGCTATTGTAAGTCAAGTCTTTTTATTTTTAAATAATTAATTTGGAAAGGTCATTTAAATTCCGTTTGAATGATGCAAAACTTTCCTTAACCCATCAAGTACCCATTGAAAATTTCGAATTTACATATGTGAATGTCTACATTTTAAACTTTTTTCCTCGATTTTTTAAAAGGAATGTTTTGAAACAGAAAAATTTTTCAAACAATTCTAAGAGTTACTGCCAAAAAAAAATGTCAAAAATCTTTTCGCTAATATTTTTTATAACTTTTAGAAAATCGCTCATTTTTATTCAATAGGTGCCTTTTAAGCAATTTTCAAAAAATTATAAAAAATATTGGCAAAAAGATTTTTGAAATTCAGTCACTCTTAGAATTGTTTGTGCATCAAAACATTTTGTTTTAAAAACCGAGGAAAAAAGTTAAAAGAGTATACATTTACATAAATTCGAAATTTTCAATGGCTGCTTAATGGGTTAAGAAAAATTTTGCATCATTCATTGACTTATAATAGCTGTTATAGTAAAAAAAAACAGTGTTCTTATTATTTTGGGCAGTAGTGTATATGTACATGTACATATTTACCTGAGTCCTGCACGCGTGCAAAGGCCGCTATATCGATCGCCTTGCCGCTGAGCACGAGGTCACGCAAGCAGCCCACAAATCCCTGTCGCAGAGTCGCCGTCCAGATGGCCGCTGGCCAGGCGACGCTGTTATAAGCAGGCCCCACGCCACCCACATACATGTGACCGTCTAGCTCCAGAATGGTGCCATCGCCGGGCGTACGAAAATCATTCCAGATGCCATCCACAGCCACCTTGGCATCGCGACCGTTGCGACGCAGGATGAGATCATGCCAGTCGCCGTCGTCGACGCGACGTCGTGAGGCGCGTATCTTGGAGGCACCCGATCCCAGATCCAAGTGTATATAGATGTGGCCATTGAGCAGCTCAATGGCAATCAGCACGGGCTGTGGATAACAGTGTGGAATTAACAATAAATCGAATCCATTTTAAACACTCGGTCGCTTACGTTCTTGGCCCGTGGTTGCTTTGAGCCAGTTGCCAGGATAATGATGCCATTGGGTTCCTTAGTTCGGAATTTAAAGCTTATCGAGCTCTGCTTGCCCGTCTCCCAAGGAGGCAGCACCTGAAAATACAAGACAAGTTGGCAATAGGAGAATTCTGATTAACTTATATTATTTTACTTACCAAGTGGGATTCCCTTGTGGTAAATGTGACTGGATCCTGTGGATCGCCGCTGGGACATTGATATTCCAAGCTGCCGGCTACCTGTATCAACTTGGAGCCACTTTTGGCCAAATCAATGAGATTCAGATTCAATGTGTCCGCCGAGAACTCCACTTTCCTCAGGCAACCCACGAAATTGTTGTGAACTCGAGCGCCGAGCAAAGCACGAGGATTGACAGCACCGCCGACATAGACCCGGGAGGAGGACAACATGGTAAACTTGCCGGCAATGTGCGAGTGATCCGTGTAAACATCATCCACCACAGTGACGAGCTGTGAATGGAATCCTCATAAGTAAATTACCCACAAGGATAAACGATGGAAATACGCACCCGACAGAAGCTGGTTATGGACGAGATCTCCTGGATGCGTCGATGGACGGTCACCTTGTGCCACTGATGGTCATCGAAGCGCACCTTCGATGGCTTGATGTGCATCTCCTGCTTCCCGTTGGCCAGACCCATGGTCAAGGACACGCCGCCATCGCGCAGGGCCAAGTTCAAGTAGTCGGTGCCATGGCCCGTATAGAAGAGCAGCCCGTTTGGCTGGCGTGTGCGAAAGTAGAAAGAGATCGCATCTTGGGCACTGACAATTGGCTCGGCGCCCGTCTGGCCCAAGTCGTACGAAAGGAACTGTGTACCGCGGAACGTTGCCTCCGATGGCGCCTTCTCCTTCTCACAATACTGGCCATCGTACTCCAGATTACGACACTCGCAAATTGGGCCGGAATCAGTGGATATGCATATGCCACCATGCTGGCAGGGATCGTTACGCTCACAGGCGTCGGTCGTGTTTCCGCCCCTAACGCCCTGTAAGGATTAAGCGCAACAGTCCATTAATAACCCAGCAGGACAACCAGTTAGCTCGTCAACATAAATCTTAAGCACTAACATAATAGTTTTTTTCGGAAAATTAAATTTTTTAAGCTCTATCGCTGAAAGTCGTTATTTCTCACAGAAATATTACAACAAGTCGGAAAGTAGGTTTTTCAACTTAGCTATAAGCATTAAAATTGTTATAACTACTCTAGAAAAAACCCGTCTTTTAATTAATCAAATACCAACTACAAATAGGAAATATTTAAGCCTTTAAAAAACAAAAGAAAATCACTCACTTCTACATAACCTTAAAGAGATAATACCTTTTTCAGGAAAAGTCGTATTTTACTTAATCAACGACTAAATTGATTAAGTGGAAATGTTAACGTTTATTTAATTCAACTCCATGGGTAAAATCAGGGAACGTGACTGTTATAAGTTTTAAAATAAAAATAGCGAATTAACAATTATTTTAAATTAACGAAATAACAATTATTTTTAATTTTGGTATTATTTTTATTGTAACTATTATTTTAAATTTTGATTTATTTGTATTGTAACTATTATTTGTAACTTTTAAAATTAAAATCAAAAATAACTCTTATTTTTATTTTTATTGAAAAAATCTGAAATAAGTGTTATTTCACAACTTTTTATGAAAAACTGAATTTTAATGCTAATTTTTGACTTTTTAAATAAAAATTAAAAATAAGAATTAAATTTGATTTAATTTGAAAATAGAAGTTTTTGGCTGATATCGAAAGCTCCGACTGGAATAGGAATTCTGGTGTATACCATTTTACATTCATTCCGAAAAACTTAATTAATAACCTGACTCTAGTCGTATTAAGGAAAAGTAAGCTTGTCAACATAACCTTAAAGTAGTAAAGAGCAAAGCCGTCATTACTTAATAAACTCATTTTAAGCAAAAATATTTAAAGTAAGCGAAATATTTAAGAAAATACAATTCAAGTCTTTCGGAGAAATGTGCTAAGGCACTTATTATATTGCTGCGATAAAAAATTAAAGTTATTCAACATAACCTTTAAAGCCGTCATAACCGTCAATTACTTAATCAACTAAGTAAACAGTTGAGGGGGAAATATTAAATATTTAGAGACTCACCCGCATGCCTCGTTCGCGGGGTGGCATCTCGCCGTGGTCGCAGGGCGCATCGCCGCATTTGATATCGCGGGGCTGCTTCATTTCCTGTCGCCTGGTGGTACCACCTGGTTGATCCGCATAGACGAGATTGCGAATGGCGCCGCGGAAGCGTGGCTCGAAGATGACGCTGGGCAGGGCCAGCAGAGCCAGCTTGCTGCTGTACCAATTGGGCATGCCACCGACATAGACATCCGAGTTGCTGGCAAACTTGCCAAACTGGAACTCCTTGCCCTTGGTCGAACGCTGCTGGGAGACGCCGTCGACAATCAACGAGGTCTGGTCATCATTGCGCAGCACCTGCACCTTATGCCAATGGCCATCATGGAGCTCACGGCCAACGGTTATGATTTGGGCGCCACCGCCGAGATTATAACGCAGACGCAGTGCGCCTTCAACCAGTTTGAGCTCAAAGAAATCATAGGTGCCGCCATCATCGGTGTAGAGTACCAGGCCATTGGGCTGTTCCGTCTTGAACTCCAGTTCCAAGGATCCATTTAAGCCAGTGTACCACTTGCGAAAGGTGTAGAATGAACTCTGCGAGCCGTCGAGCGGAAAACCAGCGCTGATCGTTATAAAGCTGGCCACCAGGCTGACCAGGAGCGCTGTCACAATCAGCACTCGATATGAACGACGGTACTCAACCATTATGGGTGGCCGCGAGCGAGGACGCAAATGAGAACGAGGACGAGGAGAGAGTGGAGAGTGCTCTTCATCAGGAACAGCTCTTCGCCGGCGACGCGCCTTGTTGAATAGTAAATCGGAGGAGCAGGCTTTAGTAGATGATTCAGCTGGCTCGGGCAGCAGCCGCGTGCTGTTATTATCTTCGGATATCAACAGCGTATTATTATTATTATTATTTTTATTATTTTTGGACAGCAGCTCGTCGGCAGCGTGGTCGCTGTCCATTTTGTTGTGGGCGTTCTCAATGCTGTGGGCTGTCATGGCCTCAAATGCATAGTTTGTGCAGTCCTTGAAGGATATCCGTGAATATATGTATGTGTGTGTGTATTTATGTATTTATATCAATCTCTATAATTCTGATATGTTGCACTTGGCGCGCTCATTCACTTTATCCCTCCCACACGCACGAGCACACACTGACGCTCAAACACCCACGCGCACTCACACGCACACACACCAATACACCGATAAGCACACTCAGAGTTGCGCGCGTAAAACGTAAATGTCGCCTAACGTATTCCAGTCCTTGACTGGGAAGCTTTCTGCTTTGCTGGCGCGTGTGTCCTTGTATTGGTATGTACTATTACTACACCGACAGTCCGAGATACTTTGGAATTTTATCCGCGCGTGTAATTTTCATTGAACTTTTGTGTTTGTTGGTCGAGCGTGAGAGCACTGAGAACGCAACGCCAAAAAGAGAGTCCGAAAGTGTGAGAGAGGGAAAAGCTCAGAAACGCAAAGTTGGCTGCGGCTGTTGTTCCGCTGTTAGCATTGCGTTACTTATTCGCACCGTTGACTTATTTTTATTATTATTATTTTTGTTAGTTTTGCCTTGTTTTGTACTTTCTAGCATTATTGCAGTAGTTTTTGAGTTTTTGGCATATTTTACACTTGATTTGCATAATGTTTTGCAAATTGCTCACTATCGTGCACATTTCCTTGGCCATTTGTTTCGTGTAACAGAGCCGTTAGCAGCACAATAAGTAGCTGGCCGTAGGGGTGGCAAAAGCTCGCCGGACGACTCCTCCACCCGACGCTGCTATGGTGCCCACGAGCGTTTCAACGTACATGTACATACTAAAAATCTGAAAAAATTTTCACTGCACGTAGGCGAAAATTTTCATTGTGTCCTCAGGATGAATAGTTTTATGGGCCACTTTAAACAATTTCTAGATTTGTTAAAGCACAGTTAACTATTTGTTTAAGTTGATTTTACTATTGATTCCAGCATAGCACTGATTTGTTTTAAGTAATTGATTAAGCTTACACAATTGTACGTTTTCATTTGTAACACACTTTTCATGCCTTGCCATTTAAAATTTGCTTTTAGGAATTTGGATAATTTTAATTTACATTTATTTTTGTTTGATATGCAGCGTTGTAGCGGAGTTTTGCAAAAATTTACCCAAACGGGAAACAAAAAATTATATGTCGAATATTTTTCTTAACACTTCCCGCTGCTCCAGGTTTTAATATCGATCTGTGCTGCATTCACGACAAGACTGAACTGCAATTTCAAACTTAATTTCTTCGCAGTGTTTCCAATGGATAACGAAAGCTCCGTCAGCTTATTCAAAGAGTGCTGGCTTACGGCATAGGCAACACAGCACACACGCTTCAACAGAGTCAAAGGTACACAGATAACAAAGATTTCCACTGTTTGTGGTCACAAAACGTGGGCTAAAATAATTTAAAATATTATATGACATTGATATCTTTCAAGTTTTCAGTTTACTCTTATTCGCCCCGAAATGTATGCTATACAAAAGACCTCGTTTTAGGTTGTAGGGCATCAGAATGCCAAAAATTAAAAGCTCTCTTCCTTCAAACGAGGCATGTGTGTATGCGTACTACTAACATACATATATACGTATGTACATATGTACGCACACACACTCACACATGCGTAATGAGCGCAGAACACGCAGGTTCATAACCTGCACCACTCGAAGCGTATTAGAAGGGACAGGATAAATGTCTGTATGTATGCTTACACATTCACATGCATTACAGGGACGACAACGTCGACCCGTGTAAATGCCTTGACATTTATTATACACTACACAACTTCGACAGCTCGGCGTCAAATTCGATTTGCATTTGTTGATGCATATATACACATGTCCCTGTGCGTGTAATTGTGTGTGGGTGGCCTGCGTGTGTTTGAGTCAAGGGAGCCTCTTGTCTTGGGGGCTTACTTATAGTATGCAATTTTACACAAACACTGCAAGGACAACACGAACGTATATTATATTAACGTCACTTTGCACATTTTCTTGAGCACGCACTGGTCATCACGCAGTTACTGCAAGATACATGATTAAAATTCTTTTTTTATTAAGGAATGCCGCAAATTATGACCATTAAAAGGCGAGTGTCCTTTTGTATGCACAAACAAGTTAACGGCTGCAACGCGCTGCAGTAGTGTTGATTGGCTCATGAGTGAGTGAACAAAAAAGAAATACTCCCCTGAAGTGACCAAGTGAGCATGTTCCTTCCAAATTGCTCTTATTGCTTGGCAGCCAAAAAAAGAAGGTGGCAGCCTTGGCAACGGTTCAAAATTGACCGAATTTTACTCTTTTCAGAAAAAGATTTAAATATGAGCATTTTATTTTTTTCTTAATAAATATTGAAGCTAGAGCTTTGAAACTTTCACAGGAGGATTCCTAATATTTTTTTAAATTTTTATAATTTTTTTTTTTAATATTTTACTAATTTGTTAATTTCTTCACAACGCAAAGGCTGACGTTCCCCAAATCAATTTTAAAATTAACTTTATGAATTTACAAAACTTATTACGTTCTTTCTTTTTTCAATTTGTACTTAAAATTTTTTTAATAATTTTTTTAAAATTGATTAATTTTATTAGAGAAATGACATGGGACATTC